>JANHAO010019870.1:0-13059 GCA_026873985.1 Saraca asoca
GAGATTCAGCCTTGGAGGTCTTCATGAAGGTTGTAGAGCTATGTCTTAGCTTTCCTACAAGGCAAGAATCACATTAATTAGACAATTGTAGCTCAAGTTGTAGCCAGAATACAGAAACTACTCAATAAAGCCAAATACTACAGTATTTTGTATAATGCTCCCAATTGAAACAAAACTTGAATATGTAATAATCACAGCTCAAATAAATCAATTTAGACCCTAAAAAAATTAGTGAGAGAATAATTAAATGATTAAAATATTTTGTTATCAGGCAGCATAGTCCATATCCTTGTATCGCAAGTTGTTTATAGTGTTAAAGTCAAAATTGCTTCCCTCAGGCACATTGACTAGAAGGAGCTTTGACCAAGCACCCAGTTTAACCTTTTTTGCAGAGGAAAAAGATACGTTTGAAGAGTTGTTGCCTTTACCATTAGAACGATCTTTGGAAAAGATCTTACATTTGCACAAAAACAAAGCCTTTGCATGACCAGAAGAGGATTTTGAATGACTGGGCTCAAGGCTTGGCTCTGGAAAGGAGCTTTGATTTGGGCCATAAGTGGAGCAATAGGCTTCTTCTTGGCCAAAGCCCAAGTGCTAATCTCCTTTAGGCGTTTTGGGTCCATCTTCGATTGGTGGATCTCGATGACTTCTTTATTCAATCAAAAACTTGAAACGAAATAGACGAAGTTAATAAACATAGTTAAAAAGAAATTAAAAGAAAAACAACAAAGGCAAGGCAATGCAAAAGTGCATACAAAGGACAAATTGGGCATTAAAAGGCCCCAACGCCAATAACTGAACAAGGAGATCTTGTTCATCATTGTTGAAATTTTTTAGCAAATGGCTTCACAATTGCTTCATAGGTACAATCCACTTCACAAGATGAAAGGGCTCCCTATTGTGAAGAAAGAAAGTGTGAAAACCCTTAGCCACTCAAACCTTGAAAAAGAACTACTTCTAGGACCAAACACTGGTGAGCATGTTATCTATAAAAACCCTATCCTCTCGTTGAATGAAGTCAATCTAACCTCCAAGCTTTTGCTAGGAATAGGTGAAAAAGAAGAAGAACATTGCCATGTTAGGAATAAAGCATAGCCAAATGCTCAACACCTTGAAACAAAGCAAGAAGACCAAGGTATTCTAAGTAAGCTAGGTTAGGCAAATGTTTAGAATGCATAGAATGTCCTTTTGGAACTCAGAAAAGGGAAGAGAGATGTATAAGTGATCGACTATGGCCTTATAAAACATGATGAAAGCAAAAGTGTCATAGTTGCATGTCTATTTGTCAGCTTCAATAGCTTAAAAGGGTATCCCCTCGATAGATTCACTAAGGACGTGAATCCTTTCCAACTCTTGAATGACTTCCGGGCCCTACCATTCCTTAGAGGCAAATGTCACTTTCACATCCAGATGAATCCACATTAGGTTATCTAGTGTTGCATCAATCAAGTGCGCTCGATCAAATCTGTTTTCATTGTGGGAATGTTCAACCATGATTGTGCAAAGCAGATGTGTGAAGTGGAAGATAATGTTTTCAAAGGAGTATTCCCCAAGATTGGAAGATGAAGAGGAGTCAAAGTCAAATGATATGCCAATAGGATCGCACGATCTTCTAGACATGAAAAGGAAAAGGGCATGAAAGGTTGGAGACCACTTTCAAGGATCAAAAATACAAAATTAGAATGAACAATAGAGGTAAAAGAAATCAACAGAGTGGTTGGTCGAAGAGAAAAAGAAAGGCAAGGCTAGGGACAAAAAGAGAGGAAGATTGAAAGGCTCAAGAAGATTAAAGGGCAAATGTATGTCCTAATGAACCCTTCAGTGAGCCTTAACAAAAAACCAGAAACACACTAAGTAGATGGTGGCACAAAAGTGAAAACCACCATGACAGACTCGACTTTCATGTAGAAGAACAATAAAAGAAGCAGAAAGATTAGAATCCTAAAATGGCAAGCTTACCTACAAAAGAGAAGCCTCAATGAGTAGCTGAGAATGCCAGAGCTTCGTGAGAAAGTCATGGAGGAGTGATAGCATAAAGAAAGCAAGATGACTTCAAAATTTTTTTTTGGCAAAAATGTTTCCAAAAACTTTTGACTCAGTATTTAAAGACCAAAAGAAGACGATCCAAAGGCTAAGAAGAGTTAGGATGAATGGACTAAATGACAATCTTCATCATGGCACTGCACCAGGAAGTCTTAAGACACCTTAAAAGATAAATGCAATAATGAGGACTAATGGCAATCAATGAATAGCTTGCCAGGAATACAAAAGGTCTTTTATTTGCCCAAATGACATAATGCTGAGGGGAAAGAGCAAATGATACAGTACAAAATAATCTTGCCCGAGCTACAACCTCACATATGAGTTGAACGACCTTGAGCCCAAGTGATAGGATCATAACATCACAGACAACTCAAAACTGCAAGATAAGGCCAGGAGGTCAATGTTGCAATTGAATGGCCAGGAATTTCAAGTAGGTCGACTAAGGCCATGGGCCTAACTACTAAGCATACTAAGGATGAATAAGCTCTTCAACAACTTTTACACCAATTGATATATTCAAAGATATGCACAAATGGCGTGACTGCATCATCAACCATTAGATGAGAATTTTGTCCACACCATCTGCACACCAGAAACATGTGAATGCTTCCCATTTGTCCAAAAACATACCAATTAGCATGATTGTTGCCTATATAAACACCAAAATATTTCTTTCAGATTATCTTTATTATTGTTACTAAAACTTTACTTAAAAGCTAACTTGAGTGTTATAGTGTATTCAATAGACCACTTCCGTTATGAATGTCTGACCTTATTATTTATGCAAATTATTATTTTGCTGATTTTCACCTTATTCACCGATCCTCTTTATAATAAAAGTTTTAATGCCAAATCCTCAATTAAAAGTTGGGAGTGTCTTCTCTAATCAAAATAAAAAAAAAATGGAGCTTCACAGTGAAACTTCAAAGATATACGGAACAAAAAAAAAAGGGAGAAAAAGCTGCCTTTCCATTACAAAGGAAGGAGCAATGAAAATAGTAGCAGAAACAGCTATTTTCTGGAGAAAATATCACCAGCCGGTGAAGGGAAAATATGCCCATTTCGGACAAAGAATCATTGCTTTAGTATTTAATTAATGAATAATTTGTTAAAAACAATAAAGAAAAGGCATGCATGCCTCACGCCTATCCCACACTAATACCATAATAAACTGGTAAGTAAGGCAAATAGACAGAAAGGGGTTGAGCGCAAGTATTGGGCTTTATTAGTATTATTAGTTGGAAGGAGTTAACAGGAAATGTCCAAAAAAAAAAAAAAAACATTAACTCACGGACTATTAGTCAGGCAAAGCCATGGGGCCTTGCTGGCCAAGGCCGAGGAGGTTGGATAATAGATGACCAAAGATGGGATATGTTTCAGCGGCTGGTGCCACGTGGAATTTATAAGCGAATATAGTACAAGCCTTTGCTCACTAGATAGATTATTCAAAAATCAAGATTTGTATCCCAATCAGAGAAGTACAGAACCCCCGAACAGTAAGCATTGAGCTATAGGTGGGGTTATATGTTTTTTTCCTTGAAAAAAATTTCTAGTTATATAAAATATTTTCTAAAATACAATTTCTTTTTGAAAATATAAGCAAGAATAACTTCGAAAAAAAAAAGGAGATTCTCTTGAGTTTTTTAGTGTTTATTCGTGGAAACTTCATGACTAATAACAACTACTATGGTGATATTACATCGGACAGTGGCCTTAACTATGAGATTTTTTCTACAACACTCTACAAACCGAGATGCAGAATGGATATGCATCTGCTCAATTTTTAAGAAAATTGCAAATACAAATTAAAAAAATAAATACAAAAAAAATTACATTAAAATGATAAATTTCAATAAAATATTGTGACTTCCAAAATAAATTGAGGATTCAGATCCCATGTAAAACACGTCTGTGAGCTAGAAAGCGCTACTTTCTCGTATACACGTGAAATTTCAGAACAAAAGCGTAGCAGTATTCACGTGCCAAAAATTTTTTACTATAATAAAGAAATTGGAGTTTTTGGGTCGGTCATAAATTCCTACAATAACTAGCATAAATGACCACTATGAAGCATCGACACTATTCACATTTTGGCAAAGCAAAACCTAGAAATCAGTCGAAATTACAGAAACAAGATCAACCATTCCCATCCATATTTACAAATGGGATTTTTCTGTCAAGTTTTCCATAGGATCACTTTCACCTGCCGGAGCCATTAGCCGCCTCTTCTTTGTGGCTGGTTCCTCACAAAGATATGGTGTCATGCCATCAATCATCTGGATATCATCACATGTACTCTTACCAACAACATTTGAAGCTTGAGTTGATGGCATTGACGGAACCTCTTGACAAGAAGAGTTGAGACCTCCGCTGTTGCCATTGCACATAATTACAGTTTCTTGGGAACTTTCTACAACAGAATCAATTGGCAAGTTGCTAGCAGCAAAACCATTAACCTCTGTTGAACACTCAAGGTTTTCCTTTGATAAGAAGTTGCTTTCTTCTAGTTTAGCTTCTTCAAACGCCCCCAGTTCCTTGCCAATAGTAGCAGAACCCGTAATTTCTGTTAAACACTCCATGTTTTCCATGGGCAAGCAGTTTTTCTCATCTAGTCTAGCTTCCTCAGATGATCCCACTTCATTGCCAATAGCACAATTCTCAATGATGCCTACATCATCTGAATCATCTGAGGCACAACTTGATTCATCTTGGGATGACTCAGCTTTGTCAAGATTTGCTTGCAGAGATATGTCTGGTTTATGACAAATTTGATCTCCAGAATCTCTAGCTACGTCATACAACTCACATGTTTGTGGTGTAATTTCAGCCACTTGTTGGAGGTTAGCATCAGAAGTCAAATACATGAACTGCTCACCAGTTTCGCTATCTTCCTGTGAAGTATCCATAGAAAGGAATTAATAATGCAAACTCAATATCATGAAAATAAATAAATCATATAAATCTTCAATAAAACACACTTGCAGAGCAGATGCCTCTATTGGAAATATTGAACCATTGAGTCGGTAATCAGATGACCTATGGTCAAAAGATTGGCACTGTACAAGTAATTCTTCTGTAGCCCCTGCCTCAAAAAGCTCCCTAAGAACCAAACGTGAATTGTTAAAAGATTGAGAATCCAGAGATGAAGCTGCCGATAATAGAGTGATTCCTATTCCCTGGCCAGCATGGGTAGTAGTTGACTCCAGATTGGTTTCTGGACTACACCCCTCTCCAAGAAACTCAACACCAGTTCTGTTCTCATTGTTATCTGAGTAGTGGTGTTGATCACTGTAGTCAGAGGAAGAGGCTTCAGTAGAACGGTTTTCCAGGAGTTCAAAGATCAACCTCTGGATAAGTGTTCGCTTGAGAGAAGCCTCTGCAGGTGGAAACCAGTCTGCATTAAGCTGGAAAAGTCCTTAGCATGTCAGCTCAACTCTATATAAATAATCAAACAAAAGAATATGGAACTTGCTACTCACTCTAATGCAATGTTTAAATATATAATATACAGAAATGGATGAAGAACCACGGACTTCCAGAGAGATGTAATACTAAATTGGTATGAACAAAAGCATAAACAACTTACCCTCAATTCAAATCTTTCTTAAAAGATGACAACAATTTTAGCATGTAAGAGCTCAAAATGGAGATAAAGAAATTGCAAATAAGTCAATACGAAGGAAACAACTTACGAAGTTTGAGAACTTTGTTAATTTTAAAGGATTGAAATTAACAGGAACTTCGGCCAAGAAGAGCTCCAGATAATGCAGTAGAAAAAGACCACAATCAAATGAGTTTTCTTGCTGTGGCAACTGTAATTGGATAAGCATTCAGCAGTGCAAATTAGCAAACACATTCTTAAAAAGCAGGCATTAAAATTATTTTGCTTGATTTGTTAGAGTATAAAGCATTATTTTTCTAAATTCCTAGCATATCAAGGATTAAAACAAATACTGTCACTGTACTACTATTATACTAGAATGAGTAGATAATATTTTTAACATGATCAAAAAGTTTATCGCATGCATCTATAGATATTTATTTTTGGGACCATCATCTAAAAAATTTGAGAGTTGGGATACAGTTTGTAGTAGTTTCCTAAACAGTGTAGGGGTGATTTTTCAGCAAATAGAACTAAATTTTGTCACACAACATAAGACTTGACCAAAAAACACCCAAAACCAATATCTTTGAAAGTAGTCATATGATATCTCTTTGATTACTCATAAGATTGATCAATCATGTTCAGTCTAATCTGAGAGTCATCAAATTGTTAGTGGGCAATACCATAAGTGGGAGAAAACGCATATTGAAGAATCTTGATGAAAGGTCCTCTTCCAATGTATCCTGTTGCCTCTCTTTCCATTCCTCCCACAAATAACTGTCAATTTAAGATTGGAAGGAGCCAGTAGCCCAATACAATACTTAATTATTTTTATCTTTCAAAATGAGAATATAAACAAACTTAAGGCACTGAAAAAGAGAGTGAAAAGAGAAAAACTTGGATAGACTTCAACACTCAACAGTTAAAAATGGAAGTTTCAACATGAGGTTCAACAAAATAAATATGAATATCATAATTTTTGATAGAATGCATATCATATCATAATATTATAACACTTCATCTATATAACTTAAAAGTCTATTCCATAATTATACAACATATGTATGTTCTAATAAGCAGAAAGGAAAATCATTTTGATACGGTTCTACAGTTCACTGAGTGAAGAATCAATTCCAACTGTCCATCTATAAGTATGATGCATAAGTTGAGAATAACTTTTTGCACATAATAACCAGGATGACAGGCTTAGACTAATGAAAGTAAACACAAAACTTAGGCGATGGATGTTGTTTACTGTTCCAGGGCCAAAAACAGTTTGCTTGAATGCATGTCAGAACGCAAGGCATAAAGAAGAGCTAAATAGCTAATTTACCTTTGAACAAGATTTTTCAAACCACTATGACTTCCTTTAATTGAGTCCATATGCAGTATACAGGGTACTTTGGTTGACATATCTGGGCATTCATCTGAAAGATGTCTCATAAGAGTCATAACATAAAATCTGAGAATACAGAAAGTCAAAAGAAAGTCACAGCAAGAGCCAACAACTTACTGTCAGCACTAACCACTTCACCAGGTTGACATATAACTATCAGACTCCAGTGCAGGCTGCCACACTTCAAATTAGATTAGCATCTGCATGCAAATAGAGATGGTAGAGAGAAGCAAAGTTTGAGCGGTATCTTACTTGAAGTTTACAGGTATGAAGATATAATCCTTTTCAAATAAATTCACTTTTCTCGTCCATTTACGGACACGTAGAAAAGCTGCTCTGCCGTCAGAAGCACTTGAGGGATTTTTGTCCATATCAGCCAGCTTTCGAAAGAAGAAACTATTGAAAAAATGGAACCTATGTTTTTCCTTTTCTTGTATTTGACTCATTAGATACCTGCAAATATAGAGATTTCCAAAAATGTTAAATGCTCTTCAAGAGGAAAAACATGCTAATGAGAATCCATAACCATTCTTTCTCTAAGATTAAGATCTGATTTTTATCATCCATCTATATATATATATATATATATATATATATATAGATATAGAGATCTATCCTACAGTTCCTCTCACCCATAAATGCTTATGGATGTAATTCTTAATCTGTTGACATATTTTGACAGCCATGTGATTGAATCTAGGTTCATCTAGCAAAAGATAAATGAAGTTTCATAGGTCAAATAGTTAAGATGCATAACATTGAAAAAAAAACCTAAGAGGGCAAAATAAAACAGAACATAAAAAAAAAGGCATTTGAACTTACTTAATGTAGAAATCAATGATTGTGTCGTTGATGAATGTGTCTGGTTGTAATAAATCAACATCTCTCTTACTCAGGGATACAGCATCCGGATCCCCTTTTGGGTAGATAACTTCTTCAAAAGGCTCATCAAAACTGTTTCCAATATTAAATCAAAGAATAACCAGTTTAGACCAGAGGGTGTTACACGTGCAGGATATTGAAAAGAGCATTTATTAGATGAATAGGAAAGGAAAGAAAAAGAACAATTCAACCCACACCAGTGTGTTTTGGGTTTTTTTTTTTTTTCCTAACTACAACACAAAAAAAAGAAGGGTGTTTATTGGGTCATTTTCCGAATTGTAAAACTAAAAAAGGGACCAGGAGTATTATTAAAGGACTTTTTTAATATATTTTTACCCTTAATGACTGTAGATTTTGTGCATGTGTATCCGCAAAACACAGAATAGCATAAAACAGGAGCCATGGACTCCAACCTCACTTTTCCAGCACACCAAAACGCACAGGAGAATATTTCTAAAAGCAATGTAATGACATTAACTTTTCTACTTATGCTTGTTAGAGAGACAGAGGTAAACAGATTTTACTTACTTCGGGAAGTAGTGCCTAGGCCCAATTGAATCATTTTCATCAACATCTATATCCGTCCTACAAGGGAAATTTAATCATATATCTAAAAATTGAATCAAATGATAGAAAATGGCATCTAGAACTCATAAAACAAGACAAAGGAGTCACAAACAATCATAAGGTTTCCAGGCTGCCTCTCTCACAATTCCACATCAAATATCAAACCAATAAATAAACTGTATCAGGACAAATGAAATAATACAGCATTAAAGTTTACTGTTGCAAGAGCATAATACAAATTTTGCAAAGTTTGTGTTACTTAACTTACCCAATATAGCTTTTGGCAATCTGCATCCAGAACATCAAGTTATCAACTAAAGACTCATAGCTAATGATGCCCATAAATAACAAATTGTGAAACCCATAAAAATAACTGTTAGATGCTGGCTAGAGTTCATTCAAACAGCTATGGTTGCAATATATAGGCATAATTCTATACCTTCAACTAGCAGATGAGACTAACAAAAAACAGAGAACAGATAACCAACAGATCAAGAGGGTAAAATTCACAAAGTATTTAGTTTAAAGACTCACTCAAGAACAACATTCCAAATAGCCAAATACTTCATGTTAAGAGATGTGATCTGTCTATGTCTGAGGGACCAATTGGAATCAACAACTGTAATCTTCAGATCCTCGATGCCTAGCATAAGTATAGGTGAGAAGATAAATCAACAACTAGAAAAAAGAACTATCTGTAAAAAATTTGTCAACAGATATGGTACTAAAAATTACCCAAATATATTTCTAGTTACAGCTTAATGAAAATGGAAGATCATGTTAAGCATCACAGGCTATAACGATTGCATGATAATTAACCACACCAAATACTGACCTGGAGTGTCTTTTGCATTACTTGCGTGACCAGAATCACTAGATATTACCCGAAGATTCATAATGACCATTCCCATCTGTCAAGAGTGCACATCAGAAACTGCAGAATTATGCTTGAAAAATAAAACTGCAAGAAACAGAGCTCAACAGAACTTTCAAACTCACATTTTGAAAAAACTGACACTTAATATCAATGACATCATCAACTGCCCATTCAAGATTTAAGGCCCCTTGATTTACACAGGAAGTTGAATTATTGATCTTGATGCACCAATGTGAAAATGTTAACTGTGGACCCGTGTAATGAACATCCTGATATACAACATAATCAGGATAAAGAACAACTTCCTGATTTGTATCATCCTGCGAGTGGCAAAAAATCAATAGAAATCAATACAAAAGCGTACAAGTCTAGAAAAGCAATAACAGAGTAATAATTTTAATAATCTAGAAAGCATTTTTTATCAATAAATTAGAGTTAGAAAGGACATAGTTTGCAGCCTAAATAGCACTACTTCAGCTTATAGAGTTATGAGCGCCTAGGATAAACAAGTAAATAGGAATAAATGACAAGACACAAGAACGAGAACAAGTACATTTCAAAATTATTGCATGCAGTATCTATTTCCCAATCACAGAGCAGTTTTGTTGATAAAGAAGAATTACCATATTAAAATTTCCTATGCAATGGCTAGATCCAGGATAATAAGCATCTGGAGTCCACGAGTCAGGACTTGATGGAGTACTCTCACTAATGTACTCATCAGCTTCTGAGTTAGCATAAGCTGATTCATCCTGCAAATTTTTAACACAATATGAATCTCACTCTCACTACTGACCTTTTCTTTAGTACATAATAATCTAACAGATGAATGTTACAGTACATTGGATAAGGACCCTGAATGGGCAAGATCCATCTGGCTCGTCTCAGGTGAAAGTTCACCACCACTCGTGTCTTCTGTCTCCAGGTCAATAGAACCTCTATATGTATGCACATCTAACTTAGAAAGTGGGTAATTTCCGTGAACTGCGGAATTTGATTGTTGGACAGCTTCTAACTCAGAATCCTTATCTTTGTCATCAAATTGATCTTCCAACAATGAGCCCAAAGGAGGCTTGGAAACACCTTTCTCCATATTAGAGTCACCACCTACCACATCAACGTCAACGCAAGGAAAACTACCAACATCCTTCACATGAACCTTGTCTATCTGGGAAACTGTAAAAATAAGAGGCAACTCAGGCAAGTTATGTCTAATGAACTCAATTTACAGCTATATTAGAAAGGACTTGCAGGACACCATGAACAAATATGTTGCATCAAAATTAACAGAAGCTGAGACGTGAAATATCCATATAAACCCATCCCTCAGTCCACTTAAAGTTTGTTCTAAGACTACAATGGCTTCATAAGATATTCACTCACAAATTCTGATTCTTCAAGAATAAAGCATTGGTTACTTGCAACATTCAAATTCAATTGCTACTCTAAAAATGTGCCATGCTGATGCAAAAATAAGACATGCTTCCTTGAATACTAAGTAGACAAATTGCCAGTTTTATTCCTCTTCCTCCACTTTCTCCAATTTTATCACTAGCAAGCATACCCTAAACTTGAATTCAATAAAATTTCGTTACTAACGAAATGCCACAACCTTTCTTAGTGAGAAATTGCAATACCTACCAGATATCACTATGCACATGTGTGCCCGCAAAAGGGTAAAAGCAATATTAAAAGGACCAAAAAAAAAAAAAAAAAGTCTAATTCCAGCGAAAATTCTACCCTTTCAATATACAAGCTCCATTGGTGCCACACGACTGACAGAATTACAACACTATAATGCGAAGAAAATATCAAAATGACGTCAAGACAGGTTATTTAGGCAGATACTATCAAAATATCACAACTCATACAGCTACGTGCTTCAGCTAGAAAAATGAAAATAAACAAAATCGTTTGGTACGATAGAAATTCTGGAAATCTTCTTACCGTAACCGAGAAACTCGTACTTCAATATGCGATGATCGTCAACCATAGGGCTTTTGAATTTCTTGAGCTGTTTCGCGGAGGCAATCTCAACAATCTCGTCCTCTTCGTTGAAATCAAACACTTCCAGATCTCTGCGCGGAGACTTCGTCATCGTCTCCGACGAGAGAAGGGTTCGAAATTACCACTTGAAGGACTTGAAAGGAACTCAGTGAGTCGGAGCGAAATCGTCGCGGTAGGCGGGCCCCGTTAGAGAGAAATATTGAGAGCTGAAGGGGACATGGGGCTTTTTGACTCTGTAATTGTAGGAAAATTTTATCCGAGTAAAAGTATTTTTCAGAGTGGGGTTAAAATTAGGGAAATATTAATTTGGATAACATAGTATTTTTGAAAATGTTGGTTTGAATAACATGCTGGGCTAGCGGAGATTGGGTTGCATTACTATGAACAACGTCACCTACACAAAGTAGTAAATGTTGCCCCTTGGCAATGTTACCGAGCAACTTGGCAAGGCTAGCATTGCTATGGCCAATGTTATCTGCCATGGCAGGCAAGGTTGAACAGAGTAATGTTGCCAACCTCTCCTGGTTGCTCAATAAGTTGGCTTGTCTACTGACAATTTTTTTTTTTTGTTGCTATTGTTAGTTCTTGAAAGAATTTTTTTTTTATTTTTTTGGTTATTGTTACTCCGTAACATAATATTTTATTCTTCTTCTCTACACTATAAAATATCTTCTCTTCTTTTTCTTCACTACACAAGCTTTCTTCTACAACCTTCACATTCATCTTCTTCTTCTTCACTTCTGCAAGTATTACTTCATTTCTCTATTTTTGTCCCTATCATCCATTTTTTCTTATAAATTTTCCTTCAAGTAACATTTATTTCATTCTTTGACAAATTGTGGGGTAAGTTTCTATATGTTTATTCACTCTTACTTTTATTTAAAAATTATGTGAATCTATTTTTCTATATAGTTAAGTTTTGTTTTGCATAATTACTAATACGTTACCCTGACAAATTATTATGCATTATTTTATATAGATTTTTTGCATGAGAAATAAAATTATCTATCTTACATGTATGGTAATAGAAGTTTTTTTTTTTTTTTGCTCACGCTAATAGTGATAGAAGATTTAAAGTTTTAACAATTTTATTTCTGAAATGATTATATTATGGGAATAAAATTAGGATTTGAAATAAATAACAAGTGAAAAAAAATGAAAGAATTAATTGATTGACCAATTTATATCTTTTACATTGAAATTTATTATGTTTATTAGGTATATTTAATTTTTTGAAATTTTATTATTTAAATTTTTTATTCATGGGAGAATTTTATTTTTTTATTGAAATTTTAGCCAATACATAGTTATTTGTGACATATTACCTAACTATTTTACACTAACTTGACTATGATTATTTAGATTACAAAATGTTTACACAATCGATCATAATTGTTTATAGTATTGAAAAAATATACAATGGTCAGGAAAGGTTGACCTTTGAATGTCCAGATCCAAAACCTTTTCGGTTGGACAAAAATGCAACATTAAATAATATTAAGAGGAAAATTGTGTCAAATTGAAAGTAAGAGTCGAGAGACATATCTCACCCCTTACTTATAGGTTTTCTACATCATGCCACAATATTATGTGTTACCTGATGTAGCTGCAAAGTACTGCACGTTTTAAAAATAACCGCAAGCGCACGGCGTAGTTGTAACACAGAACTGGCGAGTACGGGTC
>JANHAO010019871.1:0-13314 GCA_026873985.1 Saraca asoca
TAATAATAATAATAATAATAATAATAATAATAATAATAATAATAATAATAATAATAAAGAGAAATTGTTTAAGTAAGATATTTTTTTAAAAAAAAGGCAAAAAAAAATGATACAAGTTTGTAGGTGATAATGACAAGAAAATATAATTATATTTAATAATAGTAAATAATGATTTTGATGATGATGATAATGATAATAATAATAAGAAGAAGAATATAATAATAATAATAATAATAATAATAATAATAATAATAATAATAATAATAATAATAATAATAATAAAAGGAGGAAGAGGAGGTTAAATTACTTTATTGAAGGTTAAATTATTGTGTTAATCTCTATACTTTTGCTCAATTTTGAAGAAGAAGAATAAGAGCCAGAGGAGGAGGAGGTTAAACTCTATTGGAGGTTAAATTACTTTGTTATTTCCTATAATTTTGCTTAATTTTTAATTATATTTTTATAATTTAAAAGTTTTGAATTGAATCTTTTGTAATACCTAAACCCCCCATTTTATAAACAATTTCATAAAATACTTTTTATAAAAACTCCATTATTTTGGAATATTTTTTTAAAATAATAATAAAATATATTTTTGTGTAAAATGTTTGCAAAATATATTTTGAAGAGATCTTAGTGCGTGATTGTGTCATAATTTAAGTTTCACTTCCAAGATGTGTAGTTTTATTCAAGTCTGTATTTTCAATTATTAAATATGTTATAGCTTTATTTTGATTAGACTTTAGTAAATAATTTTAATTGAAACTGTTGTGGATATTCTTCAGATAAGGCAAAGAAGGTTAGTCGAAGCCCATAGAATTGGGAGTCAAGGCAGAAAGGCACGACCTAACTCGAAATAAGGTTGTTGGGGGCCGTGTGATAGATCGCACGACGTAAGCTCGCAGACCTTCATCAACAGAAGCAACAACGAGCTCTCTTCTGCATTGAGAGAAATAGCTAACGTCTAACAGATACAATCTAAGTACTCTACCAACCTGCAAAACAGCTCCTAAAGTCCGACAATGATTTATCTAGCATTTATTACTTAGTGTCTAGCATTTAATGATTAGTACAGATGTAATTATAGTCTTGCATTGAAAAATTACGATTTGTAACCCTCCCAGCATATATAAATGGGATGTGATAACCACGTTAGAGATAAGAAAAAAAAAACATAGAAACTCTGTTGAAATCTTCTCTCATATATGTCTGTATATCAAGAAAATACTGAAGAAGCAAATACAATCACTGTGGATGTAGGGGTCGTCCGAACTTTAGCCGAACTATGATAAAAATTTCTCTTTGATCTCTCTTTCCTTCCTTTGAATCTTCTTCTTTTTCGTCATACTTTATGCAATCTGATAGCAGTTTGGTTCTCAAAACCTCTGGTTAACTGATTACCAAAATTGACCGTCAATATTTTGGCATGCCTGGTGGGACCAAACTGCTCTCGCATCTTTTATTGATCAAACACAATGGCAAGAGGAAGAGTAACTAGGAGCTCAGGGGCTGCCGTTAACCAACTAGGCGGTCATGAAGAACAATGATGAAATGTACCCAAAGAAGAATACCTAGTCCTAGTAAGTACCTCATCCGCCCTTCCAGAGATTGACGGTGTGCAAGTCCTGCATTGGTGCCAAGAAGCACTCAAAAGTATGGTAAAAAGGCTCACTGACGTGGTTGAGGTGTTGACACAGGCGTATACCTAGAAGGCCCTGAGAACAAAGTAGGGCCACCCCCGTCACGAAAGTGGCCCAGCAATCGCTGGTGGAGACACTGGCATAAAGGCAGTAGCCAGAGGGGGAGGGAACCCGAAGGGCCAGTTTAGAGCATTCCTCTAGCTTGCAACTTGAAAGGGGAGGATGACGAGCTCGTAAGAATAAGGGAAACAACGAGCTGAGAGCTTGCACCGCATCGATGGCTCAAAGGTGGGACACGATAATGAGAAAAGCCAGCGATTCGAGGTCCAAGATCAAATGATTGAAGAGCTAATACAGAGGGTACGAAGGTTGGAGAAATGCCCCTCAGCCTAAGACCAATCGGGTCATTACGAAGAGAGGACTCCATTGTCCAAGGAAATCGAAATCAAACCTTTCCCCTATCGCTTCAAAGTCCCGACCATCTCGTCATATGATAGAAGAGGTGACCTTTATGATCATTTGGATGCTTTCAACATCTAAATGGACCTTCAGACTAGCAATCCCCTAGTTAAATGTCGGGTATTTTTGACTACTCTCAGGGACATGCCGTGGGTGTGGTTCAAGAGTCTTCCAGCTTGCAGCATCAATAGTTGGGAAGAATGTCAGTACAAATTTATCAACCAATATGAGGCTCTAAAGAAGTAGCTTGCTCCATCTTGCCACCTGGCAATGATCTTCCAAAGAAAGGAAGAGTCATTGAAGGACTACATTACTAGATTTTGATGTGAAATTAGCAATGTAGAAAGTCCTTCCGATGATAGCATTTTAACGACAATCTTGGCAAGACTATGCAGGGACGAAAAACTATATGAGAGCATATACAAGTGCTTGGTAAAGAACTTAAGAGAGTTCTACAAGCGAGCTACAAAAGAAATCTAGTGGGAAGAAACCTTTGGTTTGAAGGGATTTGGACGGAAGAACGAAGCTAATAGTTCGATTCCTAGCAGGGACGGAAAAAGAAGCAATCATAACAAAGGTAGAATAGACCAAGTCAACAATGTGGGTATTCAACCCACGAAGAGAGCTAGGACAAAATGATCTGAGCCCTAAGGTTGGTATGACAACTACAACATCTTATCCGACACCCCAGAGGGAATATACGTCATGGAAAAGCATAAAGAAAATTTCTAGTGACCTAGGCCCCTACTGACCCTCTCGAAGTATAGAGATTTGAACAGGATCTGTGCCTATCATATGCATCAGGCACATCACCTCTGAATGAAAATATCTTAAGGATGCAATTGAGGACCTCATCCGGAGAGGCCACCTAAAAGATTATGTGGTACAACCAGCAAAGCAATAATCCCCACAACGCATGGTATGACCTCCCCCCAACATTGAACAAGAATAAACGGTAGTGATTAGGACCATTTACACGATCCATGAAGGAATGCATATCGCAAGGGCCTCACGTAGCTCGTGAGAGTGATACATGCAAAATGCGAGTTATGTCTTGTCAACAAGTAGTGAATCTAACAGACCCATCAAGAAAGCACGAGCGACTTCCAAGTGTATCACTTTCGTGGATGATGAAGAACAGGGAGTCCAATCCCCTCATAACGATGCCATAGTCGTCAAGGCCAAGGTTGGCAATGTCGAGGTGCGGAGAATCATGCTAGATACCGGTAGCTCAATCAACGTTATGTACAAGAAATGTTTTGATCAGATGGAATTGACTCGAAGCGACCTCAAATCTTCACTTGATCCTCTCTTCAGTTTCATCAGTGATGCAATATTTCCCATGGGACGAGTCAGGCTTCCTATCACTTTAGGGAATAACGACAGTCAATCAATTATCTTGGCAAATTTCTTGGTCGTGGATTGTCCCTCGGCTTACAATATAGTCTTGGGGCAACCAGCGATGAATGATCTTAACCTGGTCATGTCCACCAGAATATTAATAGTCAGATTCTCAACCTCGAATAGGGTTTGATGCATATGAGGTGAGCAGTACGTGGCCCAGTGGTGTTACAAGGATGCCATCAAGCTCGGGGAAAAAAGTAGAAGAGTGGATGCAACTCCCAATGAAAAGCCCTATGCCCTAAACTCAATCAAAATCAGTTATGATCTCGACCCACGTGACTAGGAGATGGATAGGGAGACCGGATCAGTTGAAAAGCTTGACGAAGTTAGAGTCAGTGAGTTGGATGGTGAGAAGCATCTCAAGCTCGGGAAAAGCTTGCCCTCTAGTGTGAAAAACCAATTGATGGAATTCCTAAGGCAAATTTAGATATCTTCACTTGGAGTCACGAGGACATGCTGGGGATTGATCCAAAAATTGTGTCGTATAAGTAGAATGTCGACCTTTATCATCAACCAGTCAGGCAGAAAAGGAGACCTTTAATCGTGGAACAATCCCGCGCCCTAAAGGAAGAAGTGGATAAGCTATTAGTGAACAAATTCATCTGGGAGGCTCACTACCCAGTCTAAGTAGCCAACCTTGTCTTGGTCAGAAAGAAGGATGGGAAATGGAGAACATGTGTTGACTTCACAGATTTGAATAAAGCCTATCCGAAAGATAGCTTCCCCTTACCAAGGATCGACCAGCTTGTTGACGTAATAGCCAGACACCAACTCTTTAGCTTCATGGATGCATACTCCAGGTATAACCAAATACCCATGGAGTTGTAGGATGAGGAGCACACCTCATTCATCACGGACTGAGGACTGTACTGCTATAAGTTGATACCTTTCAGACTCAAAAACACCGGGGTGACCTATCAACGGCTGGTCAATATAATGTTCAAAGATCAAATCAGGAAGACTATGGAGGTCTATGTAGATGATATGCTCGTGCAGTCCAGATAGGTCTTGGATCATGTAAGTGACTTGGATGAAATGTTCCGGATCCTACGAAAATACTAGATAAAGTTAAATCCACTCAAATGTGTGTTTGGAGTGGCTTTAGGAAAGTTTCTTGAGTTCATGGTGAATGATAGAGGCATAGAGGCAAACCCCAAGAAAATCAAAGCACTCATTAACATGAGGTCACCAAGCGGAGTTAAAGATGTCCAAAGCTTAATCGGGCAGATCACGGCCCTCAACAGATTTATTTCAAAAGCAACGGGCAGATGCTTACCATTCTTCGAAGCCTTGAGGAAAGCAAGGCGCTTTGAATGGATAGAGGAATGTGAAGCCACCTTCGTATGCCTAAAAGAATATATGGGTCAAGCCCCACTCCTATCTAGACCATGGGAAGGTGACACGCTGATCCTTTATCTGGGAGTGTCTCAGCATGCCATCAGCGGGGCCCTTATCCGCAAGGAAAACAGAGTGCAATTCCCAGTTTACTATATGAGCAAAAGGTTGGTAAATGTCAAGGAAAACTATACTCCTATGGAGAAACTAGTCTATGGCCTTGTTATTATGTCAGGAAAATTGCGACCCTACTCCCAGACCTATTCCTTTGAAATTCCAACCTGATATCCTCTGAAACAAACCCTCCAAAAGGTGGATGCTTTAAGTCGCTTACTTAAGTGGGTGGTTGAGCTTGCCCAATTTGACATTCACTACAAGTTAAGGTCGATGATTAAAGGGCAAGCCCTAGCTGACTTTATAGCTGAATTCACCAAACTTGTGAGGAAAGAGGCAGAAGCCTCGAAAGAACTATGGTGGGAACTTTACATAGATGGGTCCTCATGTGAGCAAAAGGCAGGAGCAGGAGTCATATTAATTAGCCCAGAAGGACATAAAATCCTTTGTGCCTTGAGGGTCAAATTTTAGGCTACCAATAATGAAGCAGAATATGAGGTGCTTCTCATAGGACTTCATCTCGCAAAAGAGGTGTGAGCTGAAAACCTAAAGGTGTTCAACGATTCTCAATTGATCGTTTGCCATGTAAAGGGGGAATACCAAGCAAAGGGATCAAAGATGGCTATTTATCTGGAAAAAGCCCAAGAATTACTCCACAAATTTCAAAAATATGAAATCAACGAAGTCCTTTGAGCTTAAAACGTGCACATGGACGCATTGGCCCAATTGGCTGTGGTAAGGGACACGAAATTTTTGGGCGCAATAATGGTGGAAGTGTTTCTATTTCCTAGCATCGAGTAGAAAGACACTGTAATGTTGACCGTTGTGGCACATAACTCATAGGTGAACCCCATCTTGAAATATCTACAGTATGGCAAACTTCCAAAAGACAAGTTAAAAGCACGCCGCATACGATTTTAAGCTGCTAAGCATTGTATTATAGACGACATGCTCTACCGGGGGGCCCTCTCAACCCCACTCCTTCAGTGCTTCGACGACCCTGATTATGATCTTGTCCTAAAAGAAATACATGACGAACACTATGAAAACCATGCTGGGGGGCTGTTACTGGCTCAGAAGGCCCTCTGACAAGGTTTCTTCTGGCCAACCATGAAACAGGATGCAATTGACCTTGTTAGGAGGTGTGACAAATGCCAAAGATTCACCACGGTTCCTTGAGCTCCCCTAGCCTACTTTTGACAAATGATCAGCCTTTGGCCTTTCGTAATATGAGGGATTGATTTGATAAGACCCCTTCCCATGGGTTTCAAAAATTGTACGTACATTGTAGTAATGGTAGATTACTTCACTAAATAGGTAGAAGTGAAAGAGTTGGCCCAGATTTGTTCTTCATAAATCCAGAAGTTTGTTTGGAACAACATTATTTGCTATTTCAATATCCCCTCGCATATAGTTTTTGATACTGGGACTCAATTCACCAGCCAGTAGTTCATCCAATTTTGTGATGACCTTGGAATCATGAAAAGTTTTTCATCTGTAGACTACCCTCATACCAATGGGCAAGTGGAGGTAGTGAATAAAATCATTAAGCAAATCTTGAAGAAGAAGCTGGAAGCAAGAAAGGGGCCATGGGTAGACGAATTGCCAAAAGTGCTATGGGCTTGTCACACCACAGCTTGTAGCACCACTGGAGAAACCCCTTTCTCGATGGTCTACAGAACTAAAGCAATGGTGCCAGTAGAATTTGAGGTGACCTCACACTGGAGAGCTACTTTTAACGCAAAAGAGAATGACCAACTACTCGTTGCGAGTCTTGACCTCATTGAAGAAAAAAGAGATGAAACATGTCTAAAAATTGTGACCTACCAGCAAAGGGTTACATGATACTTCAATCAAAAAATACGAGCTCGAAGCTTTAAACCAGGTAACCTCATCCTATGCCTCATCCAGCTAGGAGGCCGTAATCCCAGAGAAGGGATGTTGGGTCCTAATTGGGAAGGTCCGTACATTGTAAAAGAAAGATTAAAGACCAGAGGGTATCGCCTTGCTAACATTGAAGGGGCAGAATTCCCTCGAACTTGGAATGCCAAACATCTCCGACCTTATTATCAGTAGAACGAATTTTGTCTCTGTTAATTTGTAGCTATTTATGGAAGTTTTGAATTAAAGAAACCCCTTTTCAATTTAGCACACTCCTTGATATTGTTTTAGTAATGTCTGTTGTTATTTTAGATCGAGAGACAATGACTATGTTGTACGAAGATAGACCACCTAGCAGTGTTGCAGGCTTGGACCTCGCATTTCACAATTCAATATAACCTACGGGGGTATAAGCAGGTCGCTAGTCAAAAAGAGAGAGAGAAAGAGAAGATCTTTACAAGATTTAAAGTTATATAAAGATGTCTTAATTACAAATTAAGGAAGCACAAAAATAACAAGAAAAATAAAAATTATCAAGGTGCTATGCTAGGAGAAGCCTCCGAGCCAAGAGGACCCTGGGTGTCTGAGGGGCTCAAGAGCATTACGAGCAGATTCTTTGCAATTTATCCTTCGGGCCTCTCTACGGTTGTCTCCCTCGCAAGTGAAGTAATTTTAGCCTGCATCGCACTTTCACCAGGAGGACCATTCATGACCTTAGTGCCTGGGGAAGGAACCATCTTAGCATTTTCAATGAAACCTTGGATGATATCCACGATTTCCCCACCAAAGAAGGAAAAATTAAGGTCTGGATAATTTAACCACAAGGTATACATGAAACTGTCAGTAGTATGAGCAATCGCAGCCTCCCAGGCCCAATCGACTATAGAAAAAGTCTCTTCTTTCATTTTAGTGGCCTTTGGTTTGGCATGCATAACCCTCTCTTTAGCTTACTTGGAAGCCTCCTCAGCTTGCTCAACCGCCTCCTCAGCCCGCTCTGCTCTCTCCATAGCATGATCTGTCCTCTCTTGGGTAGCATCAAGCCTATTTTGGAAACTCTTAACCCCCTGAGTTGGAGAGAATATGTCCTCTCTACTTTTTTGAAGCTCATCGTGGGCTCCACATAACTTCAGAGCAAAGTCAGCTATCTCACGAGCAAAGGCCTCCTCAATCATTTTTACCACGGCATTGGCTTCTTATAGTTAGGTTTCAGCATTTTCCAACTTCCTTTTCGGCTCTGTTACTTCATTGGTAGCCATAGCGAGATTGGCCTCGAGCTAATGCTTCTCCCCTTCCCAGCTTGGACACTTATTCCTCTGCTTGATAGCCTCCAAGGCCCCTTGGAGAAAATGATAAGAGGTCAGAACACAAGCAAAAATAAGAAAGGATGAGAAAAGAACGATACTAAGCAATAAGCAATGGCTGGCCAAGACCTCTTTCAGGGCACTACCTCGAATCTCGTCATCCTCCAAAGATGCAATGTTAGCCCCCCAAATTTGGCCCACGTTATCATGAATATATTGTAAAGGGCCAGGGACTTGGCCCCTAATGCCTTGATTGGATGTTCCAGAATGCCCTCGAGCTATGCTGATGGACTGGTGGCGAGCTCATTTCCTTTGTCAACCATTTGCCTTTTTAAAGAAGGTCTAAAGGAAGTCTCATCTCTATGTCATGGAGACCTCACTGTCTCTTTGTCGACCTCGGTTAATCTGTGTTGTGAAGCAGGAGTTGGGGGGAGCAAAGTCTCCTCTGCTATGGATAGACTAAAAGGGAGGCTAAACTAAGTCAGAGTAGGAGCAGTCATAAAAGAAGAAGGTGGGTCGGCCTGAGCAGGCTTTGGAACGGCCATGGCGGAGGTAGGATGGTCTGTGCGAGCGAAAGCAGAAGAAACGACCTGTTTAGGCCTTGAAGGAGGCTTAACAAGGTTAACTCGACCCATGATAGCCCGTTCACTAAAATCAGTTAGGGAAATTTCTCTTGATCTGTGAACCCCAATATCACTCAAACTATCAATGAGTTCCGCACCATGAGTGGGAGAAAGCCCGTAAGCTCACAAAAGCTCCTTGTTGAACCTTGAAGTGTTGGAAAAATCATCTAAAATTGAAAATTGGTCCAGAACCTTGATCTTTACTGTACTCAGCTCTAGTCTCTCCTTTTGAACTCCATCTGCAGGAAGCATAGCAAAACGTTAGGCTTAAATTAAAATAAAGCAATAAAGAGCTGGTATCCTCTCTAGCTCTCTAACTAGGATTCCATACAAATGAAAGGTTCTGAAGATGATGAAGGGATGGGCAGGACACATAAAACTAATGGGTCTTATAAGGACCTGCATTAGATTTTCCTCGAGCATCTCTTTAAGGCAATGCTTTCTTATACTTCGACGGGCGAGGTGAAAGGTAGTAATAACCCTCATGCCTCCCGTTGCCCTTAATGCTGTAGAGAAAGCAAAGAACCTTTGTGCTTAAGGGATGGAGACCATTCTAAAGATAGATCAATGCTAGAGAGGTTAAAGAAGAATACGTGTTAGGGGTCAATTGGGCTAGTGCAAGTCCTAGTTCATTTAGGAAATCAATTATGTATGGAGGGACTGGGAACTAGAAGCCCACGTTGAGATGGTGGATGCTAATAGCTGTAAAGCTCGGGGGAAGGTATGCAGCATGATCATCACGGGACGGCACCATCACATGGTAACCTTTCGGAAAGAAACATGCCTCCCCAATTCCCCCCATTTCCTTGGGTTTGACACTAGAAGGGAAATGCTTGAAAGGAAAAATAGCTCCAGACCCCTCTAGCCCAACACGAGCCATAAACCCATTGACGACCTTGCCACTTTGGAAGATCATGTCCCCAGTAGCATGAGGCATCCCCTCGCTCCCCTCAAACTTAGAATCCTCGCTGACTATTAGGTGGCGGTGACGTCTATGGGGTTGAGACATCTACAGGAGAAAGGAAGGAAAAATAATTAGGCTGCAGGACAAAACGGGCCACTAATATAGAAACAATTCAACCTAAGAGGAAATGGCTACTGCCCCAGACCACCCAGATCCATGGAACGTAAACAAAGGTTCTAGACATTTAGCCATATGCACTCGAAAAACTAAGAGATTTTGCCACTACCTAAGGCCCTAACCACTACCAGCAGAATAGATAAAACTCACCCACATCCCAATTTTCTGTCAACCACAAGCACACTCACAAAGATTTTGAGAGCAAAAATACAAAATGCCAGAATGAGAATAGAAACTCACCTTGTTGAACCAAGAAGCAGTCTAAAAAAAATGGAAGAGAGTGGAGAACCAGCAACCAAGGGCTTGACTTGACAAAACCAGAGAGTTAAAATAAGGCTAAGACTAGAGAGGAGTGGTGAATGATCCTTGGGACAGAGAAAAGGTAGAGCGAAAAAGTGTACAGTTTTGGAAAATGAAAAAGGGGAAGGACTTTCTTAGTTTTATTTCAAAAGAATCAAACCGTTAGATTCAAAAACCCCTCAAATAACCCACAATTTAACAGACCAGTGCATATCAGCATTTAAAGCCAAAGCATGTACAGTGAACATAATAATCATTGCGCTGACTACAGAATTGAAGAGACATGCATGAAACAAATGCTTTAAACCCCCCACAAATTGTGAACGGTAAAGAAGCAAACTACATATCCGTCCCCTGCGTGATCCATTGCTCACAACTACTGTATGATCTCAAGTTAGAACGAAGACGCCTTATGGCTCTCAATCCAGCTTAGGCTAGAGCTCTTAATCTAGCTTGAGCACAACTAGTGCTAAATGCACTAAGCTTCTAGAGCTTCAGCTCAGGCACACCAGGTGCTAAACGCACTAAGCCTCCAGAGCTCCTAATCTAGCTCAGGCACACCTGGTGCTAAATGCACTGAGCCTCTAGAGCTCCTAATTTAGCTTAGGCACACCTGGTGCTAAACACACTAAGCCTCTAGAGCTCTTAATCCAACTGGGCACACTTGGTGCTAAACGTACTAAGCCTCCAAAGCTCCCAATCCATCTCGGCACACTTGGTGTTAAATGTACTAAGCCTCTAGAGCTCCCAATCTAGCTCAGGCACACTTGGTGCTAAACATACTAAGCCTTAAGAGCTCCCAATCCAGCTTGGGCACACCTGGTGCTAAACACACTAAGCCTCCAAAACTTCAACGCGAGCACACTTGGAGCTAAATGCACTAAGCCTCCAAAGCTCTCAATCCAACTCAGGTACACCTGGTGCTAAATGCACTAAGCCTCTGAGCTCTCAATCTAGCTCGAGCACACCTGGTGCTAAATGTACTAAGTCTCCAGAGCTTTAGCTCGGGCACACCTAGTGCTAAATGCACTAAGCCTCTAGAGCTCCTAACCAAGCTCGGGCACACCTGGTGCTAAACGCACTAAGCCTCTAAAGCTTCAGCTCGCGCACACCTGGTGCTAATTACACTAAGCCTCTAGAGCTCTCAATCCAGCTTGGGCACACCTGGTACTAAACACACTAAGCCTCTAAAGCTCCCAATCCAGCCCAGGTAAAGTTAATGCTAAACATACTAAGCCTCCAGAGCTCCCAATCCAGCTCGAGCACTTCTAGTGCTAAACACACTAAGCCTTTAGAGCTCACCCCATCTTCAAATAGAGCGCATGCAATTGCCCTATTGGAACAACAAACTACCCTTGCAACTTCACTTAGCTCGATCACTTCAAAAAGGCCCTCATTTTGCCATGCCAAGAGTGCGTAGAATTGTTCATAGAGTCATTGAAATCAAAGTACGGCTTATACGTTGATCAGTTGGCATCGCTAGCTACCTATAATCCACATACAAGATATGCAGCCCGTCATTGGGCAAGTCATGTCGTAAGCTAAGATCACATCTCTGGGAGGCAAATCTATAACTCCCAGCTCACAAAGCGAACTGTGAGTTGGGGGGCTAATATTGTGGATATTCTTTGGATAAAGTGAAGAAGGTTAGTCGAAGCCCAGAGAATCGGGAGTCAAGGTAGAAAGGTATGGCCTAACTCGAAATAAGGTCGCTGAGGGCCGTGTGACAAATCGCATGACGTAAGCTCGTAGACCTTGATCAATGGAATCAGCAGCGAGCTCTCCTCTGCATCGAAGGAAACAACTAACGTCTAACAAATACAGTCTAAGTACTCTACCAACCTACAAAACAGCCCCCAAAGTTTGACAATGATTTGCCCAGCATTTATTGCTTGGCGTCTAGCATTTAATGATTAGTACAAATGTAATTATAGTCTTGCATTAATAAATTATGATTTGTAACCCTCCCATTATATATAAATGGGATGGGATAACCATGTTAGAGATAAGAAAAGGAGAAAAACATAGAAACTTTGCTGAAATCTTCTCTCATGTATGTTTGTATAGCAAGAAAATATTGAAAAAGCAAATACAATCACCATGGACGTAGGGGTCATCTGGACTTTAGCCAAACCATGATAAAAATTTCTCTTTGATCTCTCTTCCCTTCCTTTGAATCTTCTTCTTTTTCGTCATACTTTATGCAATCTGATAACAGTTTGGTTCTCAGAACCTCTAGTTGATCGATTACAAAATCGATCGTCAACAAAAAGTAAGAAAAATTGATTATTGTTTATTGTGTTTTAGATGCTTTGAGAATGCTACTATCATATACCACTTTGGTGATGTGAGAAAATAATCTCGCAAGTCTCATAACTTGTTATTATTTGACTAACTCTTTATATACTTATTTAACTCAATATATACAAACCTATGGTAGATGCTAAAAAAATATATAAAAAGGGGACTAGTTTTCATAAAATTAAAAAAAATAAAACTAGGTTTTCATATATTCAAAATATTTATTTACAAAATTTCGACAAAAATTTTCCCTATTTTTCGAATGATTCTTATGTCACATGCCTTACTATACAACCAGTACAATACTCGAAAGGGCCTTACATGCACACATATGACGACAAACCATACTACCACATACTAAATACAACTAGCTACACATGACACATGAATGCGTATAAAATGCTCAACTGCCAAATACTTTCCAAAACAACCTATCTTCAATCTCTACATTGGTCATCAAGTAGCACATTCACAAACCAACTGTAGGTGAGCTAGCATGACAAGGGTAATCTGAGGCTCTGAAAATAGTTTTAAAAAATAATGAGTTTCAAAGAAACACAATGAGTAAATAATTAATTTCTACACTCATTCAATTTAATTATCATAAGGCAATTAAGCTAGCATATACCTTCATTCATCACCTATATAGATCACCTTTAAGAAAGGCAATACTACCACTGAATCCAATTACACACATTGCCAACATAAGTAAAATAGATATCATGTTTTTTGATACATGCTAATGTTCTTTGGCTGCTAAATGATCAGAAACATTCTATTGGAGCTGAACAAGTAATTGAAAATTTTCTTTTATGAGTATCTACCACTAGAAGAAGTAATTGCTTAATCAAGAAGTCTAAACTTAGCTCAAATAA
>JANHAO010019872.1:0-13058 GCA_026873985.1 Saraca asoca
ACAATGGTATTTTCATTTCAAGGTAAGCAAAAAGGATAAGAATGGCTCAACAAAAGAATGCCTTAATCATCTCTATGCATGCATGCATGTCATATGTAATCTCAAAAAGAATCCAAGCAAGTTCTAGAGTAGAAAACCATGGAAGGATCATTCACACACAAGAAAGAATGAGAATTCATCAAGAATGTTCAACAAAAGCTCAAATATTTCGTTCTTTATGACTTTTGGAATAATTTCCTTTCTCAAGTTTATTTCCTTTTAGATTAGGTTTTATTTCCATAATTCTTGCATTGTTGAAAATGATTGTAATCAGCCTATGTAAGAGGCATGCTTTAGACAATAGAAATAACTTTTGATGAATATAAAATTTGGAGAGTGATTTCTCTTTGGTTCTTAGCTAAACTTTGTGAACTTATTGAAATTTTTCCATGGCGTTCAACCTTGACTTATCAATCGGCTCATCCATAACCAATTATGGCATCTTTATTATACCAAGGTTCTTGCTTCAATATAAGCAACGGGTCGCAGTTCCATTAAAAACCTAATTGTAGAGAACTGATCTTGGGCTCCTTTTAAATTGAATTCATGTCCACTTCCAAGTTTAGGGCTTGATTCATATCATTTTCAATAAAAACTGAAATCCTTAATGATTTACACTTCGGTTTTAAAATAATAACCAATGTCTACAAGAAATATATGAATATTTATTTTGCAGTATTTTGGCAATACCCATTGTGATTGTTATCCTTAGCCCCTACTTTTCAAAATTGAGCAAACTTGTATTTTGATGATAACAAACGATTTGGTTGAGATGAATTAATTTAATTTTAGTGATTCGTTTGTGGACGGCTTTGGACTTCTAGTTGAAGATGTAGATTAAGCCTTGCTAAATATATTTTGTAAAGGTTTACACTTATTACAATTAGCTCAAAATTGGAAGTTGTTTTTGGATGTTTTGTCTCTTGCTTTAATAAAAAGCTTATTGAAAAATTATACTAAAAACATTCCAACATCTAACTAAATAATTACCATATTTATTTAACTTGAAATTAGGTTTTGGATTGTTTTTATAAGGTTCAAATTGGTTAAAATGGTTTGAAATGGTTTCACAAAAGTTTAATTTCATTTGAAGGCCTTGCAATTTGACTCGATATTTTTTTTAAACTATTTTCATAATCATGCTTGCAAGAACAGGGCAAGCATTCCTGCCTTGCAATTTGAATCATGATTTGAAATTATTTTCTATGATTCAAATCAATCCTTTGGAACCCTATTTTTGTGATTCTAATCGCAATTCTGGTCACATGTATCCCTGGCCTTGCTGAAAGTTTGCAACTTTAGGCAAGCAAAATCACATTTTGCATTGCATTTTGGCAATTCAACTCGAAGCCTTTAGATTTGAATCTCACGATTCTAATCATGATTTTACCAAAAATTCAAATTTTAAGTTCACGATCATGATCACACATTCAATAGTACATAAAACGGCTAGTTTTTCACTATGTATTTTCGTTAGCTCTATATACTTATTTCTCACATTTTCTTTATGTAGGAACCCAACTTTTTAGAGGGAAACACTTTCAAATACATACTACATCTTTTATATTTGAGCTAAATCTAATTGAATCTATTCCTATTGAGCTTTATCTTTGTATCTTAAATTGTTGAGTTCTTGCCAAATTTCTCTTATAATCAAATTCAAACACTACTAGGTTTTCTAGTGATAGCCTTACCTAGAATAAAAAAGTGGTTGTAGTTGAGCAATATTTAGCTTTTCAAGTGCTGTCCAAACTTAGAGGTTTTCATTACAGTAGATTTGAGCTTGACTGAGAGCTTGGAAGTGGATGTATACTTGTAATCAATTTTTCAAGGTGGAACCACTATAAATCAATGTTTCAATCTCTCGATCCTTACTCTTTTACTTTCTATACTATACTTTGTTTAGATTTACTATTGTTCATAATCTTGTTAGATAGATGATATTGTGTTTGCTAGTATTTTTTTTATTTCTTTATGACTTGATATTTCTTGTTTCCAAGTGAATTTATTATTTTTGCTAAAATTCAAAAAGTGTTTGAAAAAAATTGTTTTAATATTATGAAATCCTAAAACTAATTCACCCCCTTCTAGTGGAATCCATGGTTACAATTGGAATCAGAACTTGGCTCTTGGTATTAAGTGTAACTTCCTCAAGAGGATCCTATGGATTCTAATGGTTTTAGTTTTCTACCGAAGTGTCCTCCATTGAAGTGAATGGAATGAAGATGAAAAAAAGAAACATCTTCTTGCTTCTAAGGTCCAATGGATTATATCTAATTCCCTTTGGCCAAGTGAGTATAAAAGGGTATCCAATTGTCCTATTACTTAAGACATGTGGGATGCTCTCAAAGTGGCTAACGTTAGCACTACCCAAATGAAAGTTTCAAAGGTCCATGCTCTAGTTTCACAATATGAACTATTTAAAATGAATAATGGTGAATCTATAAAGGACATGGTTCAAAATTTTACTACTATTGTTAACCATTTAAGTATTCTTGGTAGGAAATTTGAAAATGCTAACTTGGTGCACAAGGTCCATGGTCCTTAACCATTGAATGGTAGCCCAAAATTACTACAATCAAGGAGTCTATGAAGATGGCTATGCTATCTCTTAAAGAGCTATTTGGAAACTTGGAGGAGCATGAGATGGAGCTAAAGATGCTCCAAGAACAATGATGATGGAAGGAGAAAAAAATCTGACAACAAAAGTTGCTACAACATTTGAAGAAGAAGAGGATGATGTGGAAAGCTTGGACGACCTCAATGAAGATGATGATGTAGCCCTTCTAACTAAGAAATATCAAAGGCTTGTGAAGGCTCATAAGTCTAGTGGTCAAAGGAAAGGTCCCTTTATTGGAAGAAATAGTAATAACAAAGGAAAGCAAAGTAATTCATCCACTCCTATGTGTTTTGAATGCAAAAAGTCAGGTCATATTAAAATGGACTGCCTTGTCTATCTCAAAAGGCTCTTGGAAAATAAATGGAAGAAGAACGAGCAACTCATCAAGAGAGCTCATCTTTCCACTTGGGAAGATGTGGATGATGATTCAACTTGTGAGGAAGACAAAGATAAAAAAGCCTTGCTTTGCCTTTTGGCCATGGGAGATAGTGACGTAGATGTATATGACAACAACTCAATCCACTCTAATGATGATTTTGATGAATTATATAATGTGTTGTATGATGACTTGCTTAAGGCAAAGAAAAATGTTAATCTTTCTAAAAAAATAATAGGCTTTTTAGAAAGTAACATTAAAGATTTACAAAAAGAAAATGATCATTTAAAGAAAGATAATGAAAGCCTTAAGCTATCATCCCAAGTGCGTGGTGTTGTGACATTTGAACAAAATTTTTGAAAAGCTCACAAATGGTAAGAAACCGCTTGATACACTTCTACAAAGCCAAAGGTGTAGCTTTAACAAGAAGGGTCTTGGTTATGTACCTAGTGTGCCAAAATCTTTTTACAAAAACCTCTTTGTTAGAAAAACTATGGGAAACTAACCATAGATAATGTGTCACAATTATGGATAAAAAGGCCATAGCATTCATTCTTATGCCCACAAGAGGAACACTTCTATTCTAAGTGTTGGCAAAAAGTTGGTTTCGATTCCTAAAGTTTCCTCCTCTAAAGCTACTAATCTTGCTGGACCTGAGACTACTTGGGTACTAACTTCAAAAGAATGATTTCTCTTATGTAGGTGTGTGAGAGATCCTAGAGTGACATGTGGTTTCTTGATAGCGGATGCTCCCAACACACGACCAGTGACAATCCAAGTTTTTCTCGCTTTCTCCTATTAATGGTGGACATATCACATTTGGGGATAATGCCCAAGAAAAGGTTATAGGTGAAGGAAAAGTAGGTAAAAATCCTTATTCTTGCATAGAAAAATTTTTTATTGGTCAAAGGACTCAAGCATAATTTACTTGGCATTAGTCAATTTTGTGATAAGGGGAATAAAGTCACCTTTGACTTCATTTCTTGCATAGTTGAGAATACAAATGACAAGCAAATTAAGCTTTTTAGAAAAAGGTTTAATAATATTTATATGATTGATATTGATAATGAGCCAACTATAGATTCAAAATATTTGATTAGCTTGAATGATGATTCATGGATTTGGCATAAGAGACTTGCACATGCTAATATGGATCTGATCGAAAAATTGTCTAAAAATGATCTAGTTGTCAGGTTGCCTGAGATTGAATTCATTAAAGACAAGATTTGTGTTGCATGTCAAAAGGGAAAACAAGTGAAATCTTCTTTTAAACCTCAAATTTGTGTTTGTACATCAAGACCACTTCAACTATTTCACATGGACTTAATTAGTCCTTCAAGAGTTAGAAGCCATGGTGGTAATTACTAAATGCTTGTGATTGTTTTTGGCTTTTCAAGATTCACATGGATGTTGTTTCTTTCTCAAAAGAGTGATACTTTTCAAGCTTTTAGAAACCTTGCTAAGTCTATCTAAAATGAGAAAGGATCAACAATAGTTAGTATAAAAAGTGATCATGGTGGAGAGTTTGATAACCATAAGTTTACTTATTACTACATTGAGAATGGCATAGGTCACAACTTCTCTGCACCTAGAACCCCCAAACAAAATGGAGTTGTGAGAGGAAAAATAGATGCCTAGAAGAAATGGCCAAGACCATGCTTAATGACAATGTTCTTCCAAAATCATTTTGGGCATATGCATTAATACCACATGTTATATTATGAATCATGTCTTGATAAGGCCAATTCTAAAGAAAACCCCTTATGAATTGTATTATGGAAGAAATCCTATTGTATCACATTTTTGTGTTTTTTGTTGTAATTGTTTTGTGCATAACAATGGCAAAAACAACCTAGGTAAGTTTGATGTCAAATCTGATGAAGTATTATTTATTGGGTATTCTTCTAAACTTTTCAAATGTATAATAAGAGAATTTTACTAATAGAGGAATCCATCCATGTTATATTTGATGAATCTTCTCTAAGTGTTCACAAAAATTATGATAATGATGAGCAAGTGGACTCTTGGCTTCCTAAAAATATTCAAATGAGCTTCAAGAAAGAGTTAAGGAATGAGGAAACAAGAAAGATAAGGAAGATGATAAAGCTTTTCTTATGATCAATTTGGATGATATGCTACCTAGTCACTCATGAAAGGCTTGGGAAAGCCATCCGAAGGAGCAAATGATCGAAGATTAATAACAAAGGCTAACTTGTAAATAATTAAAGAACATTTGTGATCATTTAGTTTTCTTATCTCAGTTTGAACCTAAATCCATTGATGATGCTATAAGTGATGAGCATTGGTTCTTGGCAATGCAAGAGGAATTAAATCCATTTGAAAGAAACCAAGTTTGGGATCTTGTGCCAAGACCAATTAATCACACTATTGTAGGAACTAAATGGAATTTTAGGAAAAAACTTGATGAAAATGATATTATATTTAGAAACAAAGCTTGATTGGTTGCTAAAGCATACAACCAAGAAGAAGGCATTGATTTCAATGAAACTTATTTGCCAATAGCAAGATTAAAGGCTATTAGGATGTTATTAGCGTATGCTTACATCATGCATTTCAAACATTATCAAATGGATGTTAATTTCTTAAATGGTTTGATCATGGAAGAGGTCTATATTGAATAACCCTTTAGTTTTGAAATTCACCGCTATCCAAATCATGTGTTTAAGCTTAATTGGGAGCGTCATGAGGGGGAACAGCTCATAATGGCATCCCAAGCAAAACAAGTTTTTATATAATAGACCTAGCTGATAAGAAATGGCTTGTAGTTCTTCAAGGGAAGAGACAGATTGCTGATGATGGGATGAAGAAGAGATAAGTAATGATATTGAGGAGACCCTTCCTTTCTCTTCAAGACTACCTCTAGTGAATGATGAAGGCAACTTGGAGGAGTTGTACATACAAGATAATCATAGTGAAGGGATATTAGTTGAAGATCCTCCTAGAGTAAAAAATTAGGAAAAATTGAAGCTAATTGATTGTGTTTATTGTATATGAAAGCAACTATATAATTTGTAGTTTAAATGCTTATACTTTATATATTATGTGTTTATTGTATATAGACAACTAACTATATAATTTTTAGCTTAGATGCTTATACTTGATTATGTATTTATTAAAATTAATATGACTTAGTAATAAAATTATTTGATTCCAATAGAGAAGAAACTGCCTCAGGAAGTTCATTCATCTACTAATAATATGCAATTTGTATAAACTCATGAATGGTTTGCTCTTAGATATGAATGATGCAACTAGTTTCATATAAAAATCTAATTTAGTTGTATATATGAAATACATGTATCATTTTGCTAATTTCATAAAAAATAAAATTCTATCTTTCAAGTAAATTGACTCTCATGAATTGTATATATAAAAATACATCTTGGACTTACATGAAAGGACACGACAACACTTGAAATTTCTTACCTAAAGCTTTCACAAATGTCAAAAGTTGTATTACAGGAGAATGCATAAGTAAAGAAGAAGTATAATTGAGTGAATTTAGTCAGAAAGCAAGTCAATGATTGTTATTTATAAACTTGTTATTAATTTGGTATGCTTTGATTTTAATTTAATTTTGTAATGTCTTGAATTTTTTCTTAATCCAATAAATTGTTTGATGTTTCCAAAATTGGGATTGTGTTGGGTGCTTGTAGGTTTTGGTTTGATAGTTGTAAAAGTGTAACTAGCAACAAATTCCTATAAAAAATATAGCTAACAATAGGATTTTTTTTAAAATGAAAAGACATTGATTTTTATATAAAATCGACGTCTTGGTTTCACTAATGACATCGATTATTATAAATGGCTAATGTTTTTAGTAGTTGATAAAAGACATTTATTTGTGATAAAAACTGATGTTTTTAGTGGAATTAAATATGTTGGTTATTCATAAAAAGCATACGTGTAAAAAAAAATTCAAATAAAAAGACGTCACCTATATATTAGAAACTAATGTCATTTTCTGTTTTACAAATTGATTAAAAAATTGACGTGGATTGTTCTAACTTATCATGTCACTCAGATAGACATGGATCTTCAAACCAATATGGAATATGTGAAATAACTGACGTGTAGCAATGGTTGGAAGCTTTTATTCATCAATGCACCTTCAACCTTTTGGGTGATGTTCTAAGTAAATTAACTTGTCTTCAATACTTTGGAGTTTTTCTCCCTTCTCATGCAAACAGTGCCCAACTTGTTCCATTTAAAAAAGAAAAATTGCTACATTCTATTCTAAAGTGCACAAATTAGACATTTTACATCCCAATGCATGCACCCTTACTTAAGAAAAAAATTATTGGCAACTGTCAAACAATGTCAATTTTACTTTTAAGGTCTTAATGGACCACACTCAAATGGTAGTCTAGCTTGGTCGATATCACATGCTTGCCAGGCTAGTGAGGCTACTATTTCATGGTCTACCTCAGCTAGTTGATTTTCATCTAGTACGACAATGAATGGACACATGAGATCAATTAGTGCAACTTCTCATGACTTTGAAATGCATAATCTCACTATTGATGAAAGTCAAGAATTAATGGAATCTAAATTTGGAAAAGAAGATAAGATACCCTTATTCCTTTAGGGGAATTTAAATACTCCTTTAATTATTGTAAACTCTTCAAATTTGACAAGAATGTAAAGAATTGTTTTGTATCAAGAAACACAATAGAAAATTAAGCAATAAAAATGCAGTATAGTTCTTGTGTAGAATTTAGAAATGATGAATTCATGAATCAATTCAAAGAGCAAAATTTAAGTAGGAATCAATTTGGGTTCAAAATTACTCATTAAGATTCATGGGTGAATCGATTATTGAAATGGATCATATATGAATAGATTTTCAATGAATTGATTAGGGAATCGATTCATCTAAATGTTTTAGAAAAATTTTAGAAATTTTGAGTCTTCCCGAAACTTTGGAAAATTTAGTGAATCAATTGAAGAATCAATTCTTAGTGTGTATTTTTTAAGAATTGAATATACAGAATAGATTCAAAAACTCAAGAAAAATCTGGATAAAAGCGAATTGATTATTGAATCAATTCGGGAAATTCTAAGTTCAATTTTTCTAAATTTTTGTTTTTTGAAGGGGTTTTCTTAATCATTCTAATAGCCAATTAATGTCTCAGAATCACTTGAAAGCTCAAATTCTCTCCATGTACCTATAAAACAAACTCACCAACATCTCTGATGCTTAAATTAGTAATTGCAATATATGAATCAAATATGATGAAAAGGATATGAAAACTTACTAAATTTTTGGGGGATTAATTGTCTTTGTCTTATGGTGAGTGCAACTTCTATTCTACATCGCCAGTTGCTTTCTTTTCTCCCATACACACTTGCAAAGCTAAAATTAAACTTGCTTGGTTGTTACCCAGTAACTTTTGGGTCCAAATTTGTTAGTAGACTCAATAGAAATTTTCTTAATAGTAGATGATTTAGGTAACTATACAAGTTTTTCATTAGATTTTAGCAAATATATTCCATTCCTAAATGGACAGTCTTTAATGTGATCCTTTATGATTACAATAGTAACAAGTGATATAAGCAGGATTCCATCTCTTGGATTTTTTATAATGCTGCTTTCTATATCCTAAGCCAACTTTATTTCAAAAACTTTTATAACTTTCTAGCATGCCATTAAGTTTCACATTGGTTTTGGCAAATCCTTGTAAAGCCTTATTCAACTTCTCTATTTCTAACTTATAAGACTCACAATGTTCACATGCTTTAGATTCACTTAATAATTTCTTAGCTAAAGTATTTAAATCAGTATTTTTTTTTTCAATTTGCTCAATCTTTTTAAGTAAATTCTCATTTTGTTTTTTTAATTTCTTTATTTCCTTATTAGCTTTAGTCAAAGTTTCATAAATCTTTTCATACAAGTCATCAAAATCATCTTCATTTACATCATCAACCTTATCATTTGTTTCAACAATAGATTCACTACCAATATCACTAGCATAAGAACCACAAAAAAATGAAGGATACTTTAGAACTTATATATTTTCATTGTGTTTTTCCATAAGACAATGTTGCTCTTCCTTTTTGCAATCAGTTTGAGTTCTGCCATTGTAAGAAATGTTCAGTGTGTCTAAGATTTCCTTTGTTGTACTGCACTCAGAAATTCTTTGAAATTCATTAGTAGACAGTGAGTTAATAACAATCCATTTTACCTTGGAAGCAAGGAGGTGTTTCCTTCTTTTCTCCTCATTCCATAACAATCTAGATTTAGGCTACATAATTCCATTAATAGATATCTTAGGGCATTCATAACATGGTTCTAGAATTTCTAACATGTCCATATCTAAAGCTTCTATAAAGATCTTAATTTTATATTTCCAAAAAGCAAAATTTTCAGCATCAAAGGTAGGTGGACTGTTTAGGGATAGATAGATTGAGAAAATAATCAAATTAGAATCCATAATTTTGTCAAAAAAAGGAGTATTAAGAGCCAAAGCACTAATACCAATTGAGGGTCCCCGATAAAGATATATTGAACAATATGGATTTTATCCTTATACCTTTAGGGGAATTTATATACTCTTTAATTATTGTAAACTCATTGAGTTTGACAAGAATGTAAAGAACTATTTTGTATCAAGAATCACAACAAAAAAATTAAGCAGTAAATATATAGAATAGTTCTTGTGTAGAATTTAGAAATGATGGAATAGAAAAATAAAAGTTCAAGATACATGATTTTTATAGTGATTCAACTTGAATTGAAACTATAATTCAAGTCACTCTACTAGATAATCTTCAATCAGATTACCATTTTTATTATCAAAACATCAGGATTAAAACAGGCTCCTGAACTACTAGTTTAAAATACAAGAATTACAATAGGGATCTTGCTAACCTAGAAGATTTTCACTTGGCTCTTCCAAACCTAAAATAACAACAAGATTTACTATAGGCTCTTGTCGACCTAAACAAGATTCCTATTGTTGTATACTAAAATTGGCCTCGCGAGGACGAGTCCCCAAGGAAATGAAGACTAGCCCTCATGCTTTAGCAAGAAGCTTTCGGGGAGCTTCGGTCGAACTAACAGATAACAACAATGGCAAAGTAATTACAAGCGCCAAGCCTAGCATCGCTCATCACGATACAATGACACTACGAAGTATGGTCCAAGGAGCCATATCCCAATGATAATGCGACCAGGCGATAAGAGCTCAAGGATCGACTCAGCATAATAGTTGGTCACTCTACTCGCACTCGCTCCCTCGCTATGACGACCCTCACGGCGTCTCCAATGCAAGGAAATCTTGCTTGAGATAGCAGAATATCTTGCCTGATACGGTAACAGCTATAAGCCTACATGTCGGCTTAAGAAGCCTACTTCCACAGCCTATAGACGGAATGTGGTCTTTTCATTGTCTATTCTTATTTATTTCATGTAACACAACTATAGCTAGCAATTAATGCATGTAATCACTCCTTCCTCTATAAATAGGATTGCATTATTAGCAAGGAAAGAGGGGCAATCTTGTAAGTAGAACTCCTGCAAATTATTCAATATCAATAAAATCTCTGCCGTGGACGTAGCATCCGGTACCGCCCGAATTTAGCCGAATCACATTAAAAACCACCATCTCTCTCCCTCCTGGCTCACCTTTCACAACCCTTCAAAAGCAGCATTGATTCTCAAAACTCACACCTAGTTGACTGAAGTTCTAGTCCTCCGTACGAACCAAATTTCATACTAACATTTTGGCATCATCTGTGGGGATCATCTGCTCTTTGAAGCCCCCACTACTATTTAGCAATGGCCCGAAGGAGAACAACTCAGAGTTCTACAACTCCAGCATCTTAACACACTATCACGCTTTAGATGCAAGAGATACAGATGCCCGATCAATCTTGATCGGCCCTAGAAAATACAGTCAAAGAGTTAGTTGAGACTGTTAAAGCACTTAACTAGGCGCAAGCACAAAAAGCCCAAAGACAAGAAGAGGTCATGGCACAAATCCAGTAGCTTCAGGATGAAGCTTAGAGAGAGGTTCGTAACGATTGCGATAGCCAACGGCTGGGGGGCTCGCAGTGCACGAAAAGCTCCACCCCCCAGGATGAAAGCCAGCATCCAGTAATGGACGAGGTTCTCCAGAGGCTAAAGTTACTCGAAGAGCGCCCGCAGCCTCAGGATAATCGGACACGTCATGTGGAGACCTCGCCATTTTCCCCAGAAATCAAGAAACAACCTCTCCCATAGAAATTCAAGGTGCCCGCCATCCTGCTATACGAGGGGAATAGCGACCCAAATGATCATCTGGATGCGTTCAATACACAAATGGACCTCCAGACGATCGAACCCCTGATGAAATGCCATGTCTTTCCCGCCACATTAGGGGCGGCATCTCGCGCTTGGCTCAGATGCCTCCCTGCGTGCAGTATTGGCAGTTGGGAGGATTGTCAGAAGAAATTCATTGACCAATATCAAGTGCTAAAGAGACAACTCACACCTCCCTGCCATCTTACGATGATTTTCCAGTGCAGGGATGAGCCGCTCAAAGATTACATAGTTCGGTTCAGACATGAGGCCAACTCCATAGAAAACCCCTCGGAGGAGAGCATTTTGACAACCATCTCAGTGGGACTTCGCAGGGACAGCAAACTATACAAAAGCCTCTATAAGTCCCCCGCTCGAGATCTCGTTGAATTCTATGATTGAGCAACCAAACAAGTAAGATGGGAAGAAACCTTTGCAACGGAGGAACCTAAGCATAAAATGGGACAAAGTGGCCCCACCGCAAGGAAAAAGAGGAGTAGCAAGAGTTTTAACCACCCTACCCCTCATCTCGTAAAGAAGGCAAAGCCTTAGCGACCTAGAGACCGCTTCGAGAACTACAACATCTTGATAGATGCACAAGACAAAATCTTTGCCACAGAAAGGCATAACGAGGACTTTAGAAAAACTCGGCCAATGAGGATACCCGCTAAGTCCAGGGATCAGAACAGATTTTGTACCTATCACCACGAGGTTGGGCACACCACTTCGGAGTGCCATGCTCTGAAAAATGCCATTGAACACCTCATCAGAAAGGGCCGCTTACAGGATTATGTAGTGGAGCCCTCCGAGCAGCGCGCTTAACAGGCCCAACGAGTAGTCACCCAAGAGCCTGAGCCCTCCGTCAGGACCATATTTTGATCCTTTGCTAATTTGTACCGATTGTGATATTTCAAAATTAATGTAAATTGTCGATTGAACAAACACCATCGAGAAAAAGTTTTCTCTTTGCCTTTGCATTCTCGCTATAGTGAATGGTTCTCACCTCGCTGTAGCATTCTTGCTATAGCGAACGATTCTCACCTCGCTACAGCATTCTTGCTACAACGAATGGTTTTCACCTCGCTACAGCGGCCATATTCGTCACAGTGAATGGTTTCCACCCCGTCGTTATCAAAATTATTACCACCCACAGCTTACATGTGGACGAGTTTTTCTTAGCTCCCATAGATTCCCATAACTCTTATATATGGATGAATTTCTCGTGATCTCTCAAGCGCATCTCACTCACTCACAGTAGATTGAGCAGACTGAAAAATAAAGCACTGTCGATTGGCTAAAAAGAGAAGTTCTCATTAATCATCACAAATTTACATACAAAAATACATGAAGTATTTGCTACATACATCCAAAAGGAGAAAAACCCATTCAAAGAAACCTCAACAAGCAAGGTGAGGGTTCTGCACAGGGAAAGGCTAGTCTCTAAGCTTGCTCCTGGTGATAGAGCAACAGCCCATAGTCCCTCCTGCTTATTCCTCCATCGGCATACCTGTCTGGGTCGAAACTAGAGCATCCCCCGGAACTAGTAGGCCAGGTAGTAGAGCTACCAACGACGACTAGAGGGGTGGCCAGAAGACACCGTGAAAGCCCTGCCAGGCCGATTATGTGCCAAGGCCATGTGCAATGGGCCATCCGTGTCTCCCACCACCATGCAACAGGCCATCCGAGTCTCAACAAGCTTCACCGGAAGCCAAGACATGAAG
>JANHAO010019873.1:0-13051 GCA_026873985.1 Saraca asoca
TTTAGAAGCACTTCAACGAATTCAGTTCCACAGATGGATTTGTAAAATTAACTTGGTAATAAATAATGAATATCATCAAAATTTTTATGTATTAATAGACTCAGGAGCAGACTTAAATTGTATTCAAGAAGGATTAATTCCTACCAAATATTACAAAAAAATAAAAGAAACTTTAAAAATGCTAGTGGAGCTGATATGAAAATTAATTATAAGCTAGAAAATGCTTATGTTTGCAATAAAGGAATTTGTTTCAAAAATACTTTTATATTAATCAAAAATATGAAATAAGTGTAAATCAATATTATTTTTAATTTAGCTTTAATTCATATATCTTATGCACTAAGTTGGAACTTTAATATAGAAGGTATTTAACTCAGTTAATTAAATATTTTTTATGATAAAAATATTTTAAAATTGTGAATAAATTATTTATTTAAGTTATACTAATATTTTCTTTATATCAAATTTCAAATACCCTGCTTCAGACTAAAATACCATGATCAATTGTGATTTGTCAAGAATTTAACATAGAAAGAATTAATTTATTTTTGGATAATACACCTTAAAAGACAAGTTAAACTTAAAATATAGAAATATAAATTAATAACATATTTTATTTTTAATAGAAATATTTTAATTTAAAATCATGCTTAAGTTTTGCAATATTTTCTTTATATCAACCTTTAAATATCATATTTCAAATTAAAAATTAAGTAACTAACTACGATTTCATATGAATGTTTTTAAAGCAACTTGTTAAAGATAAATTTATGAAACATCACTAAGCAGTAAAAATATAACATAGCATATTTCAATTTTCCTATAAAAATATTTTAAATAGGTTAAAGTTTTAATATAAAAAGTATTAATTAAATTAATTAATTACTTATTCTATTTTTTAATAAAAATATTTGAAAATCAAAATAAAAAATATTTAATTAAATTTTGTTAATATTTTCTCGATATGAATTTCAAATGAGAGTTTAAACTAAATATACCAAGATCAATTAGAATTTTGTCAAAACTTTAATATAAAAAATATTCATTTGTTTTTGGTTATTATAACTTAAAAAATAAGTTCAAGCTTTAATATAGAAATATAAATTAGGTACATATTTCATTCACTTAATAAAAATATTCTAAAATTGAGATCAAATTTCATTTTTTTCATTTTGTAAGTATTTCTCAAATATCAAAGTTTAAATGTCATAATGAGTTCCCTTTTTAGATTTTTGAAATTATTCTTAAAATACAAAATAAAATGTTATTACTAAATTTTTATTTTAGAGTTAAATCAATTTATAACTTTCTTTTTTAGATTTTTTTAAATGTAATAAAATTTTATTGGTGGGGCTATTTCAATGACTACTGTTACTAATTTCACATCTTATTTGATAAAGAATTTTTATGATAAAGAATTTTTATAACTAGCGGTCAGGTTATTTCCGCAATTACTTTTGCTAATACATTTAATTTAATATAAAATTTGTATATAGATTAAATTATATTTTAATTAAATAAGATAAAAATTAATACAAATCAACGCTAACTTATAAAAATTTGTCATTTTTTTCCCAAAAAAAAAAGCATGTCTAACATTGTGATCTATAGCTTTTAATATGATAAACTTAATTTATTACTTATATACATATAAATATTTTTTTTTTCAAAATCACCTTTTTTTTTTTTGAAGCAATCACTTTTATTATTGAAATTGTATCAGTTGTTTTACCATTTTTTTAAAAAATAAATTGGTCTTTCACATAAAAATCTTTCTTCTTGAAACTAATTGTTTATGGCTGTTAAGACAAACTTTTTATTATGATTTTTAAGAGAAATATTATTTATAACACATAAAACATTATACAATTTGATGAACCAAAAAGAGAGATTTGTGATTCATTTTGAAAATCTAATTTGAATTTCTAATGAGTCAAATTATACATGATTTAAAATATCATAATATCTACAAATTTAAAAAGGAAATCTAATGAAATCAAATAATATTAATTTTGCTAAAGATATAAATTGCAACAATATAGTATTATTGAATAAAAAATCTTAAAATTTTTATAATATTATGTTTAAAAACATATAATATAAACAAATCAATTATGAATTATGAAAATATAATATTATGTTTAGAATCATATTTGATGTAGTTAACTTTGTATATAAATTATAAGTCAATAATTACAATAAAAAATGGACTATAACTCATTGCAACAATATAATATTATGTTGTATATTTATATTTATAATATAATCATAATTTTAAAATAGAAAATTTAGTAATAAAATTTTATTTAACACTAAAAAAGTAGAAAAAAAACATATATTAACTTTTCATACAAATTGTAACAATATAATATTACATATTTATTATAATATGTGCAAATCAATTATTATAATAAAAAATAGAGAATATATCATTAATTTGAATATAAATTACAATAATATAATATTATTTTAAAGAATCTTAAACTTTTTTTAAACGTAAAATAAAATTTTATTATAAAATTTTCTATTTTTAGAATTTTAATTATATTTTAAATATAAATATGATGAAATATGTTTTGAAGGAAAAATAATTCATGAAAAACCACTTATACCCTGTTGACACCAAAATCCAATCAATAGGTTTATGTTCAATATCACCCCAAGCTGCAAGTTGAATATGAAATAAAATAGAAAAGAAAGATACTGAAAATGAAGAAAGACAGCAAACATCAGGAGTTTTATCATGGTTCGGCTAAAGCCAAGTTGGCCCCTATGTCCACGGTGGTTTTGATTATCAGCTAACGGTTGTTTTTCTCAGTTTGGTTACAATGGCGGTACTCTCTCATTATATACAGTGCTCTCTCTGTGTTCCGACAGAGTTTCTACATGTAAATTTTTCTTTCTTTTCTTTACAGTGACCATCCCTTCCTATTTATAGAAGGGGGAAGGGTTACAAATGTAATTTTACAAATAGTAAAATGATTATTTTCACCGTACTGGACATTTAATGCTTGGCGTCGGGTAATTAATGATAGACAAATCATTGTCAGACTTCCAGGAGCTGATGTATCAATTTAGAGGCTGAGCTGTCAGTTGCAGACGTGTGCCTTGGATTGCTGACTGGGTTCCGTACATGCGTTCAGCTAGCTAACGTCATGACCTGGCGTTGTCTCGATGGACGAACTGGAGGCCTTGTCTGACCTCATCGTTCTCACGTGGTCATTTTCCTTGAGGACGATTGGGATGATAGTCTTCTCACTGACGGGTTGAGGGCCTTCTTAGCAAGTGTGCTCCCCATTGTGACGTCGCTCGATGTCTTCAGCTCGCACCCGATGGTTTGGCATCCTCATTGAGCGATCTTGATCCCTAATTTAGGCCTCCACCTAGTTAGCTGTGCCTCTTGTTAGACCTTGGTCAACCCAAACCATGTTTTTCGAAAAACACCCATAACATAAGCCTCCCAACTCTCAACTTGCTTTGCGAGCTGGGAGTTGCAATTGATAGTCAAAGTATTCATTTGTAGTTCATAGGATTGGACAAGTTTTTATGTTCAGATTGTCATGTTATTTTTTCTGTCTTTTAGATTTTTATTTTTCCTTGCTTTAGGCCATACTTTTCACTATGCGTAACTTTTAGCCATTGGTGTGGTGACCTCATTTTTCTAGTCCATCTTATCTGGAATAGCCAAATGTCCTCTAGGTCATTTAATGAACCCAGACTGGTCTATAAAAGCCTGTGAAGCTCCTCTTACTTCTTCGTGAGGTTGCCTAATGGACACTTTAGTTAAGCCCCTTACGCTTTTAGTAGTTTGGCTTCCAGTGAAGCTCTTTGGGGTGTGCATGGTTCGTTTCAAAGGTTTTAGGGTTGTGAATGGCCCGTTGCAAATGGCTTCCTTGGATAACTTCTCTTGTTGGCTCCAGGGAAGTCTTATATAGATCTTGGATTATTTCTTCATGGCTTTTCCGTGAAGTTCAACCTTGCTAGCTAGACTCCTGACTCCTTTTTGAATTGCTCTGGGTTTGAGTCAGGAAACGAACTGTTGGTTGAGAAAGGCTGTAAGCAAGAGTGACCATGTTCATTGGTGTTTCATCTGATGGGAGTTTATCTTTTGGAGGTTGGCTTTCCCTTCCCTTGTGAGAGTTATAGCTTTAGGCTTTTGCTTTATTCTTGTGTATTAGTTCTTCTGATGTGAATCTACCTTGTTGAAGGAGGTCTTTTAATAAAACTTCAAGCATTATGTCTATATCTTTTGTCTTTGTAAGTTCACTATTTCGACGGTTCAATTGGTTACCGACGGTAACACGACCAACCCCTGCAAAATTATAACTTGATAATTGTTATCTAGAGTGTTTAGTGGGCTAATGAACCCTAGTTATTAAAAGTAAAATTTGCGTCTATAGGCTTAAGCTAATAAGTTTCAACTTAAAGGATACGGGCTATATGCATGATCAATCAATCGTGTCAACTTGTTCTAACTGCCAGAGGGCTCGAGCATTAGAATGCCTTTGAGGTCAAATTTAAGTAGTGGGTTGCTAGAGCATCATTGTCATCACAAGACTGAGTTTCTATACAGGCTGCGTAGGCAAATCAGTTCGTGCAAGAGCTTGGTACTCGTAGCATTTCTTAGATGTAAAGTCTTGAAATTTTTTGTGTAAGATTTCTGTTCATGAAGCACTTCTTGGACGTGGCTTGTGCAAGATTTTTGTACGTGGCTAGCACTTCTTAAACGCAAGGTCTCGAAGTTGTCCGTGCAAGATTTTTGTGCATGGAGCACTTCTTGGACGTGGCTTGTGCAAGATTTTTGTGCGTGGCTAGCACTTCTTAGACGCAAGGTCTCGAAGTTGTCCGTGCAAGATTTTTGTGCATGGAGCACTTCTTAGACGTGGCTCGCGCAAGATTTTTGTGCATGACTAGCACTTCTTGGATGCGAGGTCTTGAAGTTGTCCATGCAAGATTTTTGTGCGTGGAGCACTTCTTGGACACAGCTTGCATAATAACTTTGTGCATGGCTAGCACTTCTTGGACATGAAGTCTTGAAATTGTCCACGCAAGTTTATGCATAGAGCATTTCTTAGACGTGGCTCGCGCAAGATTTTTATGCATGGCTAGGACTTCTTGGATATGAGGTCTTGAAGTTATCCATGCAAGATTTTTATACGTGGAGCACTTCTTAGATGCAGCTCTTGCAAGATTTTTGTGCTTGGCTAGCACTTCTTAGATGCGAGGTCTTGGAATTGTCCATGCAAGATTTTTGTGCGTGGAACACTTCTTGGATGTGGCTCACACAAGATTTTTATATGTGACTAACACTTTTTGGATGTGAGGTCTTGAAATTGTCCGCACAAGATTTTTATGCATAGAGCACTTCTTGGACGCGGCTTGCACAAGATTTTTGTGCATGGCTAGCACTTCTTGGACGTGAGGTCTTGGAAGGCCATCATAGTCCAGTGCTACATGACCTATGATCCCAATGAGTCATTTGGTACTCCCGTTTGTCTTGTCTACTACTCTTTGATTCCTAATGACAGTTGGTAATAATTACTCTTAATTTTGATAAGCATGTACTGCATCATCATGAGCTGGCTGCTGGCTTCTCCCGAGCCATTGAATTGAGGGTAACTGATAGGCCTTTTGATCCCACAATGGGATTGGATTCATTTATAAGCTAAGAGGGCCTTCTCTCTCCCTTTCAATTGGCATTCAAAACTTTCAAAGTTCCAGCTTCTTCTGCTCGTTTACTTTCTCAGTTGTCATGACAGCTCCTTTGCCACCCACTTCCACCAGTTCTAGTCTGATTTTTTAGTCGTTACTCAGGCTCTCTTCATCGAAAATTGCTACCGCAAACCTTTTCAGACCTTTAGCCTCCACAGATCACGATATGTCTCCTTTAGCCTTGCATTTTTCTACATTTTCCTCTTTTATAGGCAGTAGGAAATCTGACTGTAACTGGCTGAGAGATGATAAGGCTGATTGGTAGAGCTAGTTTAGATGTTTTCTTTCATTTGAATTAGAATAGTTGGGTTGTTGGTAGACCTTAGGATTTTGGATGTTGATTTTAGTCTTTTAGGATTTTATGGTTCGGTCGGAGTGTCCTCTCCGTTTCCTGGAGTCTGGGTGGTTGATGCGGTGACTTAGGGTGTGCATGGCCTATAGTGTAGGGGGTCATTAGTCTTAGCCATCAGTACAGTTCACTCACAGTGACCTGACTAGTCTTTTCCTTTGTGTAGATGGGAACAGGTCATGCATGTCATCGTCATCTAATTAGGAATGAGGACAACAAACTAGACTCATCCCAGAGTGCAGGAGCCATGCGACATGCTTAAGAAGTGACCTCAAGCAGGAGGGAGGTCACTACAAGCTTTAGCGCTCATTCGGAACACATCAATGGCCAGGGATAACTGTGAGCCAACGCCTCGGTCGCCACATATTCAAGTTGCATTCCTCAACTATGTATCTCTGTGGCATCCAATCCGCAATCCAATCATGTCAGATCCCTAAAGGGTGTAGTGCTATGATTCCCTTCTGGACGATTACGCTCCCCATCCACCTCGGGGTTTCGTCGCTATCAGTCTTCAGCACCTCATAGCGGGACTAAGATTTCTAATGCAACCCTTCATTGTCAACTTCTTAAATAAAATAAAACTTAGCCCTTTCTAGCTCACACCAAATTCCTACACTTCACTCATCTCACTAGTCCTAATCCATTTAGGCAATGGCCTTCCGCCACCATCACTTAAAACTCTGTGCTACCTGTATGACCTCAAGTGCGCAAACTTGGAGGATGGACTTTACTATCTCTCGACTAGACAGGTGCCATACAAAAGTATCTTACCGAAGGGGGATGCCAAAGGGAAGTGCAACGTGGGGTGTTACAAGTCTCGCTGGTTCTACATTTCATGCCCCTCACTATGTTACCTTAAAAACTTTGATTTTGTTCTCATTCTGGGTAGGCAGACTGGGAGTGAGTAAGCTCGATAGTTCATTGATATTTGCCCTTGATTCTAACCTTTGCTTGATTTAGTAGACGGGACTGGCAAGAGGCCAATGCTAGGGGCTAAGGAGTTGGAGATATTGGACCAGTTTGTGACATCTGATGATCTTGAGAATGACTTCAAGTTTGACGAGAGTCTCCTTTATTATTACAAGCTCACTCTTGTAAAAGAAATCGAGCTTACAAGAGAGGTAGGGATTCATCGAGTGGCAGAGGTTAGACCCACTAATTTTGACGATTATGACAAAGTAATGGAGCTTATCCCCAGGACACCACTCTCAGATAGCGAAGAAAAAGCCCTTTTGGCTCCTGAGATCGATTTAACCCCGATCATTACAGACCAACCTCTAGCTCCCGAGATCGATGTGACACCAGTTGTTATAGATCAGCCTACAGCCTCTATCGTGGTCTCTTTTCAAGGACCAGCCTCAGCACAGCAATCTAAAGAAGTAGCTGCAACTGACGTCACTACCCCTTCTGGTCCTCCCCCTAAGAAGAAGCGGAAGGTTGATAAAGGAAAGAAGAAGGTGACCTCCTGCAAGCACGTAGCGTCGGAGGTCGAGGGTGCAAGGCCGTTGGTCAAGCCTGGCTCTAAAACAGAGGAATATGCTCAGATTGTTATTGAGAACATACGTACAATCCTGGGATCCAGTGGTAGGATCGAGGTGTTGGAGGCTGAGGAGTTCACCATCGGGAGGTTGGTAGGATATACAGTTTGCCACAATTTAGTGGTAAGTATTGCTTCTTGCCTTGATCATCTTGTTCATTATGTAGTCTAACCTTATTGTTTGCTCTCGCAGAGCTTGCTAACACTGATGAAAAATGATGAGGCGCTCTTAGGCCAAGATGCTGAGAAATTTGATCTCATGGATGAGCTGGTAGTCTCCATAGCTGAAGTCCTGTAGCTGAGGGAGAAAGTTAAAGAATTGGAAGCTACTTTGTCTTGTGAGGTAACGCATTGCGAGATTGCTATAATAAATGTTGGCCTTGCAACTAACGACCTGAATAAGGCTAGAATAAAGCTGGACGAAGCCTAGTCACAAGTGCAGGTAGCGATAAAAGTGACTGATACTATCGAGGAGAGAGCAAGATTTGTGAAATAGCAAGCCGAGGCTGCCACTAAGCAGTTAGAGGTATTGAAGAGAGAAGTTGAGCTCACTAGGGAGGAAGTGGCTAAAGTCAGGGCAGAGACATCTTTATTGGTGGTAGAGACGGCCAGGGAGATGAGGACCAAGACTTGCATTGCTTTCTTCTACACTCTATAGGAGAAACATCTTGAGCTGGACTTCTCTTTCTTTGGCCCTCAAGCTCTGGAGGCCATGGGCCACTACAAAAGGAGAGCTGGCAAGGCCAGCTCCGCTGGGAAAGGATAGAGTGCTGAAGTCGAAGGCTCTCCTGTGGAGGTCGTTATGCAAAGTGGTATGTAGGTCGCTGATGCTACTCCAATGATTGATGTTCCTGATGTTCCAGCTTCTGAACCCCAACCTGGCGAAGATTTTGATCTCGAGGCTCTAGCCTCTTGAAATATAAACTTTGCAATCTTGAATTTCCTTTCTAAGACTTACAAAAGACTTCAAGAACTATTTGTGTTGAATGATTTTGTTGTGATAGAAGCTAGACACATCTTTCTTCATAACTTTCATGCTCAAATATGCAACATTATTTGTTTATATTGGAACAAGAATTTAACATGATATATTAATGGTAACTCTATTACAAAACATGTTACTTTATATAGAATTCTCTTCAAATCTTATTCCATAAAAAATTCAAAGAATTTCATAAACATTTACAACAGACTAACTCTTATGCATCAAGACGCTTATTGATAATAACGATAAAGGTGCTTGGCATTCCAAGCTCAGGGGAACTCCACTCCATTCATGTCCGCTAGATGGTAGGCTCCATCACTTACAATCTTTTTAACAAGCTATGGACCTTCCCAGTTCGGTCCTAAGGTCCCCTCACTGAGTTTGCGTGTTCCAGGAAGAATGAGACGCAGGACGAGATCGTTGGGCTTGAACCTCCAAGTTTGCACTCTGTGATTATAGTATCTTGCTATGCGTCGTTAGTGGGCAACAATCCTGATGCTAGCTCTTTCTTTTGCCTCTTCCACAAGGTCCAGGTTCATAGCAAGCAGTTGATCGTTATCCTTCAGGTTGAAAGCGATTCTTTTCTATGTTGCAACCTCAAGTTCTGCTGGGATCATTGCTTCGCATTCATATGCCATTAAGAAGGGAGACTCTCTTGTGAAGCTACAAGGTGTGGTCCTGTAGGCCTAAAGCACTGTCTACAACTCATCTGCCCATGCTCCCTTTTTAACTTCTAGCTTAGTCTTCAGGATCCTCTTAATAATCTTGTTGATAGCTTCTACCTACCCGTTGGCTTGCAGATGATCTACAGCTGCAAAGCTTTTAGTGATTTTGAGGTCATTGCAGAACTTGAGGAACTGCTCGCTAGTAAACTGAGTCCCATTATCGATCACAATCTATTGAGAGACCCTAAATCTGTAGATAATGTTGTTCCATACAAACTTTTTGACCTTGGAAGATGAGATTTCAACAAGTTGCTTCGCCTCTGCCCACTTAGTGAAGTAGCCCACAGGTACAATTGCATGTTTGCAATTTCCTCGAGCCTTGGGAAGTGGTCCGATCAAGTCCATTCCCTAGATCGTGAACAGCCATGGACTGGTCATTTGCTTCAGATAGGCTGGCAAAGCCTATGGCACTTTTATAAACCTCTGGCACTTGTCACACCTCTTAATGAGGTCTATAGCATCTTGCTACATTGTCAGCCAATAGAACCCCTATCGAAGAGCTTTTTATGCCAAGGACAACCCCCCAACATGGTTTCCACAATGGCCTACATGAATCTCCTCCAGGATAGTGTTGCAGTCCTCACCATCTATGCATCTCAGAAGTGGAATTGTGAATCCTCTCTTGTATAGTACGTCATCATAGATGCAATATCTGGCTGCTCGAGCTCACAGATGTCGTGCCTCAAGTTTATCTTCTGGCAACTTATCATTTTGCAGGTAGTCTAGAATTGGATTCATTTAGGAGTTAGATACTCTGGCAATCATTATCACGACATCATATTGCTCAATACTTGGGGACGGAAGGAGCTCCACCAGGATTGTTCCTAAGAGATCAACATCTTCAATGGTAGACAGATGAGCCAAGGCATCAGCATGCACATTTTGGGCTCACGGAACTTGATTGATCTCATATTGCTGGAAGGAACTTAACAACTTTTGGACCTTTTAAAGGTAACTTATCATCTTTGACCCTTAAGCCTGGTATTCACCTTTCACTTGGCAGACAATGAGTTATGAGTCATTAAAAACCTTTAACTTTTTAGCTCGTAACTCCCTAGCCAATCACAAACCTGCCAACAAGGCCTCGTACTTAACTTCATTGTTAGTGGCTTGAAAGCCAAATCTTAAAGTGTAGAAGACTTTGTGCCTCTCCGGACTAATGAGACGCACCCTTGCCCCAATTTTCTAGTCGCACAATGATCCATCAGCGTATAATTCCCACCATTGGGCCTCGGGAATCTTTACTTCCTCTTGCACGGGTCCCGTAAACTTTGTAATGAAGTCGACTAGTGCTTACCCCTTGATAGCTGATCTAGGCTTGTATTCGATATCGAATTGGGCGAGCTCAATTGCCCATTTAAGTAGCCATCTTGGGGCATCCATCTTCTGCAAGACTTGTCTTAGCGGGAATTGTGTGAGGACCCTTATGCTATGGGCTTGGAAGTAGGCTCGTAGCTTTCTCGAGGCACTGACCAGGCAATACACGAGCTTTTCCATAGGGGAGTACCTCATTTCAGCATCCAGTAGCCTCTTGCTTAAGTAGTAAATGGGGAGTTGAGTTCCCCCCTCTTCTCGTGTTAGGGATATACTTAAGGCTTATTCGGATACCCCTAGGTATACAATTAATCTCTCGTCCTTTTTTGGTTTGGACAAGAGTGGAGCTCGTCTGAGGTATGATTTGAGTTTCTAAAAAGCAACCTCACATTCTGGGGTCCATTCGAACCTTTTTTCTCTTTTGAGGACATCGAAGAAGGGGATATATTTATCCATTGTCTTTGAGATAAATCGGCTAAGTGCAGCAATTTGGCCATTTAGACTTTGAACATCTTTTGGACCTGTGGGGGGACGCATGTCAAAGAATGCTCTGATTTTCTCCGGATTTGCTTCGATCCCTCTATTATTAACCACAAAATTGAGGAATCTGCTTAAAGTAACTCTGAAAGCACATTTGTGCAGGTTTAGCTTCATCTGATACCTCATCAGGGTCTGGAACATTTCTTCTAGGTTACGAACGTGATCAACGAGTTATTTGGACTTCACCAGCATGTCGTCAATGTATACGTCCATTGTTTTGCTAATTTGTTCTCGAAACATCATATTTACTAATTGTTGGTAGGTTGCCCCCACATTTTTAAGCTCGAAAGGCATCACTTTATAGTAGTATAACACACGATCAGTAATAAACAAGGTACGTTCTTCGCCCTACATAGCCATTGGGATTTGATTATACCATGAGTAGGCATCCATGAAGTTGAGGAGCTCATGCCCCGCTGTTGCGTCCACAAGTTAGTCAATCCTCAGCAAAAGGAAGCTATCTTTAGGGCATGCCTTCTTAAGATCTGTGAAATCAATTCAAGTCCTCCACTTCCCATTCTTTTTCTTCATGAGGATGGGATTGGCCACCTAAGTGGGGTAGTGTGCTTCTTGAATGAAATTATTAACCAAAAGCTTGTCCACCTCTTCTTTTAATACTGCATAACGTTCGGTCATCATCGACCTTCTTTTCTGGCAAACCGGCTTGACTTGGGGGTCAATATTGAGTCTATGTGACATTACATTTGGATCGATGTCCACCATGTCTTCATGGTTCCAAGTGAAAATGTCCAAGTTTGTCTTGAGAAATTTTGTCAACTGCACTTTCACATCGGATGGTAGGCATTTCCCTAACTTTAGGTATCTCTCCTCATCTACTTCACTGACACGCACGTCCTCGAGCTCTTTAACTGGTCCAGTGGCTCGTTCGGCATCCACCTCACGAGGATCAAGATCATGGCTAACTCCTTTTGTACTTATTACCTGGGCTTCTCCCCCAGACACCACATGCACCTTCTTCCCTTGGATTCCGAGCTTAACTACGTCCTTATAGTAGCACCGGGCTATCTGCTACTCTCCTTGCATGCACCCAACTCTGTTCAGGGTCAGGAACTTAATGGTCAGCATCCTGGTTGATGTCACCATATTGAAGTCATTCATGGCAGGATGCCTTAGCACTACATTATAGGCTAAGGGGCAATCTATAATTAGCAAATTGGCCATGACAATTGCTTATTGGTCAAGGTCACCCAGGGTGAGTGGGAGTCTGATTTATCCTACTGGGACTATTCCATCTCCCGTGAAACTGTAAAGAGGTTCAGGGGAAAGATCCAGCTGACTCGTGCTTACGCCCATCTAGTCGAAGCATCCCTTGTACATCACATTCACGAAGCTCCCAGTGTCAACCATTATCCTCCTTACTTTAGCGTTGCCAATCTTTGCTCGGATGACAATCGCATCGTTATGGGGGTAATGAACTCCTTACACATCCTATCCCATGAACAAGATGCTATCCAAGGCTATTTTAGCCTTCTTAGAAACTCTATTATGTTCCGCATGACTCGCTAGGAGAACACAGCCTACTGCACACACAAAGCGATCGTGTGAGCGATTCGAAGTGCCTGCAATATGAGGTCCACTATAAATAGTGAAGATGGTCCTCATGGAGGGTGCCTCCTCGTGCTCTGGGGTTTGGCAGTGCTGTGGCACACGCTACTGGGGACACGAGGGTCACTACCCCGGGACCTCACCACATAGTCCCTCAAACGGTGAAGGAACGTTCGGCTGAGCAAGGGCAAAATGGTCCAGAAATTTCAAAATTTTTCTTGCACCCAATCGAACATTTAACCCCAGATCTAGATAGTAGAGAGCTTTAGACTACTAATTAGTAAAGGGAGCAAGCTTAACCAACCTTTGGAAGCCGCTCAAAA
>JANHAO010019874.1:0-13057 GCA_026873985.1 Saraca asoca
GTAATTATCTCAACCCAAATAATGTTTAGTGATCACCACATTATTTAGTAGAACCTCAGGAGCTTAATTTGGGCTAACCATCAACATGTTCTTTATAAAACAAATCTCCAATCAATTAAGCCCAAAATTCTAACATATTTATTTTATAGTACTTTGGATATACCAGTCATTACACTCAAGTTGAAATCGACCAAATTTGATATCAATAGGCTAGGTTTCCCCTATACTATTGTGCTAATTATCAATAAGAAAGTTGTAAAATATTGAATTTGTATTGTATTGAAGGTTTTGAAATGAATTATATGTCTCTTTTGAAAAAAAAAAAGAAGAGAAAGGATGCTAGTTTTTTATTAAAAAATTGACATTCTTAATGATTTATACATTGGTTTCAATATATTAATCGACATCTAAAATGAAAATTATTACATATAATATTAGATATTTGTTTCTAAAAAAAGATAAGTTAAGAGAAATGACATCAATTTTTTTTATACAAAATCAATGTCTAAAGTCTCCACACATTTTAAAATTAGATGTAATATTAGAGATATTTATTTTTTTCAAAAAAATATGTGTTAAGAGAAATTATGTTGATGTTTTAACAAAATCAATATCTAAAATCTCCACACAGTTTAAATTAGATGTAATGTTAGAGATCTCTATTTTTTTTAAAAAAAATACATATTAAGAGAAACTATATCAGTTTTTTAATGATAAATATCTATTATAGTGAGTTATGAATAATCTTTTATGATATGTATAAATGGTTTCATTTTTTTTCTAAATATGCTAATTATATTTAGCAGATTGAGTGACAACCTATAAGTTATAAATATATATATTTTTACTTTTGCAATACTTTGGGGGAGATATAATTAAGAAAATGTCATGACCCTGACATCTGGGCATGATTGGCTTGAATATCAATGTACCCATTGATAATCACTAGCCTTTAATTTGATTTCATTATATCATTATAACCATGGTTTGCTCATTTTCAATATTATGCAATTAACTCAAATTGAGTCATTAAGGGAGAAAAGGGAACACAGGTGATCATGAACCACTAATATATATATATATATACACACAAATTGAATCTATATAATGTACAAAGACATTACTCATTAAGGCACATGCCCTTTTCAAATAGTATTTTAAACATTTTTGTATTTTCCAAAATTTCTATATATCTTCCTTGGCCAGCTTAACAAAACATTCATTTACAACACCCTGATTTTCTTTTTATGGACAAAACAAAATAAAGTTAGTTTAACCTATAGCATAAATGAATCCAAATGCATAGGTTAGACTAATTGTGTTCCTACGATCTTGATGGCCTTGTTATATACATTTTCAAAAGATGATCAAAATGGAACTTAAATGGTGGATCCTCTAAGGATCAAACCATCTCATGGCCATCATTAGTAACAAGTTCAGCAGTTGTAGAGGGATGATCTCTACCTCATGTAACACTTCACATTCTACCAGGTTTAAGATTATGATATAATGTATCTTAATTTTATATACTCTTAATAGACTGTCAACTGTAATGGTGAAAGTATCAATTGTGATTTCCATTAGTTGGTTATCCATTTTACTTGTCTGTAGAGGGATTGGCTACTAATTCTTGAGTATCTAAAAAATAATCTACAAAATAATGAGTCTAGGGCTTAGTGAGATAGATACATACCAAACATATGAATTTATTACACAACAAGAGTTATATATTCATACACATGTATATTGACCATCAACAAATAGCTGGTATTTATATCATTTCCATAAAGGATGATAGGGTATTCAAAGACTTACCATTGAGGTAATTCACATTATGCATTTTTCAACACATTAGGCCACTCTAGGCCAATTTTGGCTCTCATAGCCATATGTCAACATTTTGAATTCATAATGTATATCAATTTCATGATATCACATCTCAATATTCCATGCAACCATTGGTCCCAAAAAAAAATATGATAATAAAAATGATCTTGCCCTTTTTCATGTTAGTAAAATTTATATACTCTCTTTGAAAATAAATTGGATTTTTATTTGATTTGTAAAAGTGAAAGTCTTTGATAAAATTACCTTTGGATTAGAATTAGGAAGCTAATTGGATAATCAAGATCTTAATTGGAATAATTGATTAGATTGATATAGATTTGAGAATCAATTAGACAATTAAATCAGTTTATATAAGAATGCAAAAATAGTTTGTTCAGTAGTTAACAAAATTTCTAGCATAACAGAATTATGATAGTGTAGCAAGAATAAATTACATAATAATAAAGAATTGTAAAGAATAATAAAGACATTGCAATTTTTAAAGTGGTTTAACTTTAATTAAAACTGCAGTTTAAGTCTACAAACTATGATCAACCTCATAACCTAGATATATTCAAACAATTCTATACACCTTCAACTACTTATAATCAACCTTATAGCCAAAGAAGATGCAAAGGGAAGATCAAACTCTTCCTTTATATCTTCAATTTCTATCAACCTAAAAATTGCAAAATTAAACCAAGAAACAAGGTAAGTAATACAATGCCAAATTCGAGACAGATATCTCAAATATCTAGCTGTGAAATTTTCTTCAATTCTAATTCAAGATCTTTTGAATTGTAAGATCTAATAAGGTAGATGATAAATCCAGTTTAGCTCTAATAGCTCTGTATTTTTTGCACTTGAAGAAATATAGAAATATGAAAACTAAATAAGTTTGAAATAAGGTTAAGGGTATTTATAGTTACTGTAACTAACTTTCAAAAAATAAATAACTTTCTGTCCTTAAATTGATTCATGAATTGATTCACAATGGTTACTAACTAATAAATCGATTTGTGAATCAATTCACTTATGAATATCATAACGAATGTTCATGATCGAATCAATGTATGAATCGAATCATAGTATATTGTAAAAGGTCTTGAATCGATTTAGGTAAAAATCCTAACCTTTAGTAAAAATATTTTCAAAACTTTTTTTCATGAATCTATTACTGAATTAATTCGAGTACGTTTTCACAAGATTTTCAATATGAATCGATTCACACAGTGTAAAATAATTTTTTATAAAACTTGGACTTTGTGAAAGATCATTTGAAAACATTGTTTGAAAAATATTTGGTTTTAACTTACCTCAAGTGGTTTATTTCTACGTCAATATATCAGTTTTAATAAACTTGCTTAAATCAAAATTGAATTGAATTCAGTTACAAAAGATCTTAGTAAAAATAAAATAATTCCTAAAACTAATTGTAAATCTTTTGAATCTTATACATTTTGATCCTACAAAGAAAATAACAAACACTAAAAAATATTGTTAGATTTAAGTTGTTTTCAACATCAAAACTAAGGAAATTAAGATAACAAAGCAATCACATTAGTAAATTTATTAATCTCATACTTTGTTAACAATATTTAGAAATGCTAACAATCTCTAGTTATACTAAAAATGCTAACAGCAACAACAATATAAATCACGTTGTGCATAGCCATAATTCAATTATAACCTTCCTTGCTACTCCAATCCCGCTTTATCTCCCACAAACTCAGCCTTTTTCCTTCAACATCTGCCTTATACCCCTCTGCCATATTGGAATGCATAGATTTAGGATCCAGTTCATAATTTCCCACCATAACCCATCCTTCTCATACCAAGCCTTAAAGGCTGTCAGGTATTCAATCATTCCATTCTCATAATAAATATCTCATCACTTTCATATAAACATATTTCATCATTATTCATAACATTATGTATCATTTCATGTCTCACATACATAATCAAGATTTGCATCATATATTCATTCATTGTAGTGATTATAATTTCAACAATCATAACTTCATAATATCACCTTTCCATAATCATTGACATTCATGACCATTGCAATACTTTTTTAACTCATATTTGCATTTTCTTTTAAACTCATTGTTTAGAAATGATTGTATACACATCCATTGTATTCATTAAAGTTAGTTTATAAACCACTATCTTAGAATATTACATTTGCCATATATGTTTAATTGGATTTTCTATGGTTTCGAATCAAAGAAATAGAATGTAGTTTCAAGTAAGGGAAAATGGAACTAAATAAATTGATTATTTTTTGGTTGAAAGTGATCAGAATCATGATTAGAATTGCTGAAGAAAAATGAGCATGATCATGATTAGAATTTAAAAACTCATTTATGAAAAGATCAGTTTGACTTAAGAAAATGTAGTTAGAAATGTGAGTCTGCTCGCTAAATTTTAAAAACTTTTAGGAAATTTGATTTCAAACATGATCAGAATCGTGATTGGAATTGAAAAATAGAGTGGTGTGGTTTGATTGGACTTGTAAAATTCTAGTTCAAGATTCGATTTGAATCGGTCAAGAAAAAATACTAGGTTTCTGCAAGCATGATCACGGGTTTAGTTTAAAATGATGCTATTTGACTCGTATGAGCAGGTTTTGCATATTAACAGTAGAAAATAGGGGAAACCACTTCCAACACAAAGATATACTATAGGATCTTAATATCCCATATTTTTGTATGCATAAACAAACATAAACTCAACTATTTTAACATCTTACTCATTAGCATTCCAGCAATCCACTTAATTATTAGGTTTCATCATATCATTTCAAAACCCATTTTTTACTAACTTGCACCACAAATCAATAGATCTTAAGCAAGAATCATGTCATAATTCATAAGAATGGTGAGTATTGTTGACCTCAACATCTTGGATATAAGAAAATACAACTATTTCACTAAAATATTTTATGCTCTTCAAAATAAAAAAAATAAGAGCATATTAGCTTCTAGTCCATTTTTCATATATTTTTCTCATCACCTAATTGTATATGATTAAATTATGATTCCTATACTATAAGTAAAGCTATATCTAACATATTTGAGCTTCAAAATGTCAAAAAAATTGATTTGATTCATGGGTTGAATAGTATCATGAATAGTGACAAAAAATTTTAAAAATTCATAACTCATGTTATACTTAATGAATCAGTATGATTTTGATGTCAAAATAAAAGGAAGAAGAGAGGATTTAGCAGTAAAAATTTCAAAAAATAACAAGTAAGATGGAGGGCTCACATGAAGAGAGAGAGAGAAGATTTAGAAAGCGTGAAAACTTAGAAAAGAAGTTAAAGATATAAGATTGCATGGTCTTGCAATCTAGTTAACTCTAAAGGAAGAGAGTAAAGCCAGCTAAGGAAGGGAAAGTTTGGTCAATTTTTCCCAATAACTACAAGTTGACCATTTTTTTTTTATTTCTTCTATTTTAAACTCAAATTTAACACACTTATCAATTTCCAAAGATCATAAAATTTTACTACAAATTAGTTAAATTAAATATCTTCATAATGACTATGATTTTATGCTCATTTGATATTTGTAACTTTTGTTTCAAATTTTTTGAAGTTTTCTGAAAATAGAAAATTTCAAAATTACAAATTTTGTTCCTTGAACATTCTTGATCAACTCTTTGATCTCCTAAGGAATTCTAAAATTTATATAATTAATTTCTACTATTTTTCTTTTCCCATTACTCAAAATTTATAGTTTCAAAGTTCCTAAAAAATTTTGAATTTCTCTTTTTCAAATTTTTTTCAAGAAGCCATTTTATTGACAAAATAGGGTTCGAAAAATTTGGGATGTTACAAATTCTCCACATATTTTAATTAGATTAATATATTAGAGATATTTATTTATTTTTAAATATGATTGAAGAGAAATTATGTTGGTTTTTTTTTAAACAAAATCGACATCTAAAGTCTCCACATATTTAAATTAGATGTTACATTAGAGATCTCGATTTTGTTTTAAAAAATACAAGTTAAGAGAAATGATGTCAAATTTTTAACAAAAATTGACATATAAAGTCTCCACACATTTTAAATTAGTTATAATATTATAGATCTCTATCCTTTCAAACATTTGTTAAAACTCAAATTATTTTATCTAATTTTATTTATGAATAAAATTTATCCTCTAACTATTAGTTTTTTCTATTCCCAATCAAATAATTCCATTTTACTAGGACTATATAATATTTTAGGAATTTAATACTATTAAATTGGACAAAATAATTCAAGAATTTAACCATTATTTAATGGACAAAATAATTTAGAAAATAATTAGTCTTTGGATAATTTATTTGTGAAAATTTTAATATATTATATAAAAATAAAATGGACAAAAATAATTCAATATAAATGAGACACAATGGCAGGAAAATACATGTGTAAATACTAAAAAACCAACATCAAAAGTGTTCCATTTATATAGAAGTTTTTGTAAAACTAATTGTCACTCTCACTCTCTTCCTAGTTTGAAATCATAGCTTTCTCTCCCTCCATCTCTGGTGATCCAAAAGCACTCTCACTCTCCCTCTCTCAATGGTTTGAGCTAATTTTTTTTGTTTTGCCCTCTTTGTTTTAGGTAATAGTTGCTTTTCTTTTTGAATTTTATTAATGATTGATGCTATATGGATGAGATGAATTATTTGCTAAGTATGTTTAATTATATGTCCTAATTGTTTTAATTATGTTCTAATTATGTTTAATTGTATGCTCTAAAGTAAAGACACATATTATATTTAGAATACAGAAATGCCCTAATACATTTCTGGGATAAGAACAAACCCAGGACATAGCTAACTTGTTTTTTAACGTGTATGGGATTATAAATTTGCAATTGTAGTTTTTGTTACTACATCACAAATAAAGTCTAGTTGATTTAATTTTAAAATAAAAATTTAAAATATAATTGATTTAATTTATTAACATAAGTTCAACATTGCCTTGTTTTTTTAAACTTGTTCATTTTGGATAGTCATGAATCATATGTGAATGTTTGCTGATTAGAGTGAAGATTATGCAAATAAGGTTGAGAAGTTTATTTGATTTACTGTTGATGAACGTGCTACAAATAATAATAAGATGATTAGGTGTCATTGTGTGAGATATTGTTATGTTAAGGGAGTGAAAATAGAGGAAGTAAAAGACCATTTATTTATTTATGGCATTGATGAAAGGAATACACGATGGACATAACATGGTGAAAGTGAATTGTGTAGTATGTCTAATAGTTATCAAGACAAGGAAGTGTACCAAAATGATGAAATTGATATAGGTTTGCATGATCAATTGGAGGATATGGTGAGTGATGTTGTTGAAGATAATTTTATTGAATGACTGCATATCCTTGAAAGCTTGTTAAGTGATGCAGAAAAGCCTTTATATCTAGGTTGTACCAAATTTACACAATTATATGCCACGTTGAGATTATTCAACTTGAAAGTAGGGAATGGGTGGAACAACAAGAGTTTCATGATTTTTCTTGAAGTGTTGAAAGATTTGTTTCTGAAAGGTAATGAACTTTTGATTCTACTTACGAGGCCAAGAAAATCTTGTGCTTGATGGGTATGGGGTATAAGAAGATATATGCTTGCCCTAATAATTGTATATTTTACTGAATGGAGAACAAAAGTTTACATAAGTGTGCAAAATGTGAGGCATCATGTTACAAATTGAAGAAAAATGATGTCATAAAAAATAAAGGGGCTTGGGCTAAGGTGTTATGGTATCTTTCAATAGTATCAAGGTTTAAATGCATGTTTGCTAATGCAATATATGCCAAGAATTTAATGTGGCGTGCAAACTGAATGATTTTTTATGATGAGCTTTGACACCTAGTTGATTCTCCTATATTGAAAACACTTGATTCATTATTTCTTTATGGTGACTTGAGTAGCAAATATAGCACATGGCCCTTTTGATGGTGATTTACAATATATCATTTTAGTTATGTATGAAACGTAAGTATATAATGTTGTCATTGATGATTTTGTGTCCCAAACAACCAGGACATGATATAAATGTCTTTTTGGCATCACTTATTGAAGACTTGAGTAAGATGTCGGATGAAGGTGTGTTGGCATTTGACGCATATCGTTAAAAGTCTTTTTAATTGCACGCCTTACTCTTTTGGACAATAAATGGCTTCCTAGCTTAAGAAAACTTGTTCGGATATAGTGTCAAAGGACATGAAGCATGCCTTATTTGTGAGAATGGTACATTTTCTTGTCAACTTAGGCATGGAAAGAAGACAATGTATCTTGACCATTAGAGATTTTTTCCCCAATCCCATCATTATTATATGCAAAGAAAGGCTTTCAATAAATCGCTAGAGAAAGGAAAAGCTCCAATGTCATTAATTGTGGACTAGGTTTATGAAATGACAAAAAATATTGATGTCAGTTTTGGCAAACCCTATACACTTGTTAGTGATAAGACTTTGTGGAAAAAGATGTCCATATTCTTTGATCTTCCATATTGACAAATCTTGTTTGTGAGACATAATCTTGATGTGATGCATGTGAAGAAAAATATCTTTAACAATCTCATTAGAACACTTTTAAACATATTAGGTAGGACCAAGGAAGTAGTCAAAGCCAAACTAGGTTGAAATGGCAATACAAAAGGAATTAGCACTTGAAAAGAAGCATTAACATATGTATTTGCCTTTGGCTTGTTGTAATATGTCTAAAAAGGAGGAAACATTTCCTGTGAATGCCTACATAATGTTAAGGTGTCGTAAGGGCATTCTTTAAACATAGGAAGCCTTGTTTCAATGAAAGATTTAAAATTAGCTAGTTTGAAGTCTTATAATTGTCATAATTTGGTGTAATAATTGTTATTGGTAGCTATATGGTTGATATTGCCTAAACATATGAGACATGCCATTACTAGACTTTGTTTTTTCTTTAATGTAATATGTAACAGATTCGTTGACCATGAGAAATTGGATGACTTGCAAAGGAAAGTTGTTTTTACGCTGTGTCAACTTAAAATGTATTTTCTACCTTCCTTTTTTGACATCATGGTGCATCTAGTTCTTCATTTGGTAAGAGAGATAAAACTCTATGGATCTATTTATTTGAGGTGGATGTACCTATTTGAGTGATATATGAAAATTCTATAAGGGTATATAAGGAATCGACATTGGCCTGAAGGATGTATTGTTGAAAGCTACATAACTGTAGAAGTTGTTGAGTTTTATAGTGAATACTTATCAAATGCAAAAACTATCGGGCCTCACAAGTCTCAAAATGAGGAAGAATTATAGATAAGCATACACTAGGGACTTGTTGATAGTGAAATCTGGTTCGAATGGGGAACCCGAACTTCAGCCAATGGAGAAGAGTTCAGGGAACCAATACTGCCTTTGAAGTGCAGAAGCAGCTGGACCAAGAGGAAGAAGAGATGAGGGGGCAGAGAATTTAATGTGGTTCAACTAAATCCAGGCGGCACCGGACCCTACGTCCATGGTGGAGATTCTATTAAGAAATAACTTTGGCAGAGTTTCTGCTTACAAACTATCTACCCTTTCCTCTTCTAACAAGGCAATCCTATTTATAGAGGAAGGAAGAGTTACATGCATTAATTACAAACTATAGTTGTGTTACATCAAGATCTAAATGGAAAAGATAGCAAAAGGCTACAATTCAGCTATTGTAGAAGATAGGTTATGGAGGTGGGGCCCTCCAGCTGGCTATAGACCTGAGTCTATCGACGTTCGCTGCTTGGTGCTACTTCGCCAAGCGAGGTGTTGGGCATCCCGAGAGGGGACTCTTAGCTTGGGGGAGGAGGTCATGGAGACTGCTGTAGCAAGCCTGGTGCTGCTACTTGACAGGCGAGTCTGGTGGCTTCCTCGTCGGCTCGCTAGCTCGCTACCTCACTAGGCAGGGGTAGCTTCGAGAGAGATATGTCTGGATGATCTTGCTACATTGTTGCCTTATGATGGATGAGGCAAGGCCGGCTTTGTGGGAAGGATACCGGGGTTACCTCGTTGTGCCACTTTCTGGTGGACAAAATGAAGTCTACAAAGTGCCTTGGGCGCGTTCAGGACTACGAGCTTGCGAGGCCATTTTTGTGTATAACATGAGCCCCCCAACTCTCGATTTGCTTTATAGACCAGGAGTTACAAGTTCCTAATGCTGGATTCGTATCTTCAATCAGTGTCCTCTTTTGATCGAAATGTCACGTCAGATGTCTTTCTGTTATGCTTTAGACCATGCTTTCTTCTATTTGCCATTTTTGGCCGTTGGTGTGGCACTGCTGCTCATTTCGGGCCATCAGATGAAGATCAGGTCAGATACCTTCTAGATTCTTCAAAGGGCTGAGCGAGTCTATTTATTGCCTGGGGCATTCTTTCTTTCGTCCAGAAAAACTCAATGAAGGAGATTGAAGAGCCCTCTACGTTCTGGCGTCATGGCTTCTGAAGAAGCTTGCTGAGACAAGGATGGCCTATTACAGAGTGTTGGGAGATATGGATAGCCCATTGAAAGTGGCTCCATTGCAAGATCTGCCAGGTGGGCTCCTGGGGGGATCTTATGCTGACTTCAAGCCACCTCCTTCGGCTGCTACCTGTGGTGCCACTACCCTACTAGTCGGCTTTTATGACTTTTTCATTTGCTCTGGTTTGGGTTAGGAGAAAGTGCCAGAGGAAATAAGTAGGAGGAACTAGGAGTAGCTTAGGCAGAAGTTGTCCTTCCTTCAAGCGCGGGCTCGATGACTGGTAGCTGGCTTTTTGGTAGGAATCACTATGCTAGGTCATCGAGCTTCTGGCCTTTATTTCTTCATTTCTTCTTTTTGGTGTAATTTTGCCTCGCCGACCGAGGTCTTTTTGCTATTCAAGCTTGCTCCTCTTTTCAAATGTTGTAATAGATGCTCTATGCATCGCCATATGTGTAAACTTCTAACGATTAATAAAACGCTCCTTTCTACCAATCGACTATGCTTTATTTTCTTTCTGACTGCTCGATTTGTTGCGAGCGAGAGAGTGGGGTTGCATGAGAGCTTGTAATGATTTTGTTTTATTATGGCCAAGTGAAAATCATTCACTGTAGTATTGTAGCGAGGTGAAAATCATTCGCTATCATGTTGTAGCAAGGTAAAAATCGTTTGCTATAATGCTGTAGCGAGGTGAAAACTGTTCGCTGTAATGCGTAGCGAGGTGAAAATCGTTCATTGTAATGCTATAGCGAGGTGAAAATCATTCACTGTAATGCTGTAATGAGGTGAAAATTGTTTGCTGTAATACTGTAGCGACGTGAAAATCGTTCACTATAATGCTGTAATGAGGTGAAAATCATTCGCTGTAATGATATTGCAATGACAGAGTAAAAACTCTTTGACTAGGCAACGCGTGGCCAGTCGGCAATATGTATTGATTCAAAACACCATAATTGATACAATCAATAATAAATGAGTATTACAGGATCAAAATATGGTTCTGATGGAGGGCTTGGGCTCTTGGGTGATAACTCGTTGAGCATATTGAGCGCTACCTGGGTGGTCCTGCACATAATCTTGTAGTCGACCCCTTCTGATGAGGCCTTCAATGGTGTTTTTCAACCCGTGGCACTCTGAGGTGGTGTGCCCAGCCTCATTGTGATAAGCACAAAATCTATTCTGGTCTCTGGACCTAGCGGGTACCCTCATTGACCTGGGCCTTCCGAAGTCCTCATTATGCCTTTCCGCAGCAAAGATTCTATCCTGTGTGTCCAACAGGATGCTATAGCTCTCAAAACGGCCTTCGGGTCGCTGAGGTTTTGCTTTCTTTATGAGATGAGGAGTGGGGTTATCGTGACTCTCACTACCCCTCTTTTTACTCACGATGGGACTACTATGGCCCATTATATGCTTGGGTTCCTCCGTTCCGAAGGTTTCTTCCCATCTTATTTGTTTGGATGCCCGATCATAGAATTCAACAAGGTCTTGAGTGGGGAACTTGTAGAGGCTTCTGTACAATTTTCCATCTTTGTGAAGTCCCGTTGAGATAGCTGTCAGAATGCTTTCCTCTGAGGGACTCTCCATGGAGTTGGCCTCATGCATGAATCAGGCCACATAGTCTTTGAGCGGCTCGTCCTTGCGCTGGAAAATCATCGCAAGGTGGTAGGGAGGTACAAGTTGCTTCTTTAGCACTCGGTATTAGTCAACGAATTTCTTTTGGCATTCTTCCCAGCTATAGATGCTATGAGCCGGGAGGTGCCTGAACCATGCCCAAGGCATTGCCTCTAATGTGACAGGAAAGATGCAACACTTCACTAGGGGGTTGATTGTCTGGAGGTCCATTTGAGTGTTGAATGCATCCAGGTGATTGCTTGGGTCGCTGTTCCCATCATAAAGTGGGACAACGGGCACTTTGAACTTCTGCGAGAGAGGTTGTTTCTCGATCTCTATAGAAAATGGTGAGGTCTCCTCATTGCGAGGCTAGCGGCTTTGAGGTTGCAGATGCTCTTCTTGCTATTTCAGCCTTTAGAGAACCTCTTCCATTGTGGGACGTTATCCTTCGTGCTAAGGGGCAGAGCTTTCTACTCACTACGAGCCCCCCAGTCGCTGGCCATCACGATTGTCGTGAACTTCTCTCTGAGCTTCCTCACGAAGCTGCTGGAGCTGCGCCATGACTTCTTCTTGTCTTTGAGCATTTTGTGCTTGTGCTTGAGCAAGTACCTTGATAATTTTAGCTAATTCTTCGACTGTATTTTCAAGTGCCTATCAGGACTGATCAGGAGTCTGAGCCTCTTGAGTTTCGGGTGCAATAGTGTGCTGTTGGGAAACTGGAATGGTACAACTCTGAGTCATTCTTCCTCTGGCCATTGTTAAGCTACAAAGGAGACTTCAGAGAGTAGATGGTCCCCATAGACGGTGCCAAAATGTTAATGGTGAAATCTGGTTCAATGGGGAACCCAAACTTCAGCAACGGAGAAGCGTTCAGGGAACCAATACTGCCTTTGAAGTGTAGAAGAAGTTGGACTGAGAGGAAGAAGAGATGAGGGGGCGGAGAATTTAACGTGGTTCAGTTAAATCCGAGCAGCACCGAACCCTATGTCCATGGTAGAGATTCTATTAAGAAATAACTTTGGCAGAGTTTCTGCTTACAAACTGTCTGCCCTTTCCTTTTCTAACAAGGCAATCCTATTTATAGAGGAAGGAGGAGTTACATGCATTAATTACAAACTACAGTTGTGTTACATCAAGATATAA
>JANHAO010019875.1:0-13049 GCA_026873985.1 Saraca asoca
CATTACAGCTTTGATCTTAATATGAGGCATTCCTCCAATCCAATTCTGTCATATATTTTTTCTGCTTCATTTTAGTTGTAACAAGTAAAGGAAAATTTTTTTCTTTCCTACTTCTTTTCTCTTATTTTTTTTCTAACCAATCAGTAAAATTATTTTTTTTTTCTTTTATTTTCTTTCTAACCAATTAATAAAATTACAATTTTTTTCTTCTCATTTTCTTTCCTCTCTTTTTTTCTTCACTACCAGGCAGGGGGTAAGAGATACGCACACCAATAAGAAAATTTCAAATCAAGTTTGATTGCAAAATGGTAGGCAATGCCTATGTATAGGCTTAACTTTGAAGGAGAAATATCTTAGAAAGTTCTAGAAACTGATTTTAATATTACATCATCTAGTTGGGCTCAAAGTATTCTTGGAAACTAAGGAAAATTTAAAATTTTCAAGGAGATTTCTAGAGAAATAAAGAACAAAGCAATTCTGAAAATTTTGAAATACAGAGGATGCTACTGTTTTCATTTTGGGTTTACTGGGCTTTAGAGTTCAATGTCATTCTCTCCAAGTTGAAAAGACTTGTCTTTGAGTTTAGGCATCGTCTTCGTAAGGTGATAGATCAGGATATTAAACATCACTATTATGACCCAAATTTTTGCCTAATCATAATCAGCATAAAAACATCTTATAAATGTCTCCACTAACCTTTTTAATAATTATCTTGTCATAATTTAAATTTACTAGGTCATATAATCTAAATTATTTCATTCAAAATTTGATATTATTGTTGTTATTAATATTATTGTATTATATTATTATTAATTAACTTTTTCCTATAATGTTTCCATTATTATTATAATTATTATCCTCTTTTACATAAGAAGCATATAGGAAGATACATATATGAAACTTCTAACGTATATTAAAAACACTTATATATATACATATCTTTAAGTCCACACGCAAGCTTATCACTCATTATTTGGATCTATCTTCATCCATGCACACCACCCACAATTCACTTTTGAACATGCATATTTTCCTTTGGTTATCATAGTTACCACGTAAATATGTTTTCTTAAAATATTTAAGTTGCATGTGGTTTTATATATGTAACATTTGCTGGTGAGTTTTAGGAAGTTATATTAGCAAAACAAAATCAGAATCGATCTAAAAATATATAATGAATTAGATATATACAAATTAAAAGAAATAAATAACTAATAGAATTTTAAGAAATTTAAGTCCATTAAAATTTGGACTTCACTTATGTTAAGAAATGATTTATAAAAATTAAGTAATTAAGAAAGGGCAAAATCAAATAAATAAATAAATAAATAAAGGAAAATGCAATACTTTCGATGATTTACAATATTTGACATTTTTTAAATGGATAGATTCCACAAACCCATTTGCTTCCCTATAAGTGAGTGACTCTCTTTACTTTTAAATATTTGTTAATTTAGGACTATCTAATATTTCAACTTACTAATCTCATTTGTTGTGAAAATGAAAGGAAAGCATTTCACCAAGATGAAACTTTTGTGTTTTGAACATTATTTATTCATGAGCATTTGATGTTTGCTATAAATTTTGGAAAACTATATATATATATATATATATATTGATAAATATTTCCAAATCTATTGGATTTTGAATAGACTCGGTAGTAATGATATATGTAAATTTGATATGAACTTTGTGTTCAAATGAGTCCAAAAGGCAAAATGATAAAATGAAATTGTAGGGGAAGAAAAAGGCATTGTGCCATAATTTAAGGAGAAAGGGTTATGGATGAATGAAGGGAAAAGATGAAGGTGAGAGGGTAATGGCTAAAAGGAGGAAAAATATTATGACATTTTGTCATTCTCTATGAAATTTATATCTTTTATAATTTTATTTCAAGCATTAAAATTTTCTTTATTGCCATTTTAATATAAATTTATGGACATGTTTGAAAATAATTTTTGAGTTATAAACTCTCAAATTTTATGACACTAAGTATATTATTTTTTACTATTAACTCACCAAGTTGGGTTAGGTAGTTTCTCATTGAGTATTTATATTTACTCTCTTTGTTGTATTTTTTTTAGATACTATAACTTATTCACCATCCAATGTGGTTGAAATCATGCACCGCATGATGCCAATTCTTAATCAACATGCCAGTCTTCCCACAAATTCGAGCCATACTTAGATAGATATTCAGGACATTGAGGATTTTGTCACACATATAACTAAAATCTTATGCACAACATGTCCACAAGCTGACATAAGCATGTAGTCGAAACATTAACGCATATCGAGTCTCAAAGAATATGCCACATGAGAAGCCTCTAGTGCATATCAAGAAAGAACTTTTTAAAAATAAAAAGAAAGACAAATCTATTTTATTGATATATGCCTCATTATATAGTATTGAGTGTGTATGGGGTATTTTTAAGCTCGACACTTTGATCCCTAGCCCAAATCACTATGCCCACTAGGTCATCGACTCACCTTTCTTAAAGAGCATTCTAAGCAAAAGCCTTATCGACAAGAGTAGACATACTTTTTCTCAGTTGACATAAGGACTTTTCTCCTAGCTTCTAAGGGTTTGAATGTGTCATCTCATTTGGACATGAAGATAAAATTGCAAGGATCGTACAGCTCATGATTCGACTCACTATCTCCGCACAACTTTTGATTTGACTTATTGTCTCCATGTAGCTCTTAATTCCACTCACTACCTCTGTAGTTCTTAATTCGACTCACTGTCTTCACACAACTCTTAATTTGATTTACTACCTCTATAGTATAAGTGTGTGCTACCTCCATAGCTTATACGCTTGCTTGGTATTTTAGACGTCTACTGGTAGATAGCCCTACATCCAATGTCCTATACCACTGATATGAGAAACGTAAGTCTTATATCTTGTTCGAGCACAAGTCCCATACCTGGCTTATAATTCTACTTGCACTCGGTTCGATCAATCTACTATACTTTCACTTTGTAACTTTCACACTCAATCAGATCATCCTAACCCTCTTTGAGCTGACGCCTATTGACGTCAGATTTCGGCTTACATGGAAAGTCCCAAAATCCAGCTAACGGGAGAGAGTTTAGGGATCCAATGCTGCTTTTGAAGTGTAGAAGGAGATGGACCAAGAGGAAGAAGGAAAGGGAGGCGTGGTGTTTTTAACGCGGTTTGGCTAAATCCAGGCGGCATCGGACCTTACTTCCATGACGAAGATTTTATTAATGTATTGGAAAGTAATTTTGGTAGAGTTTCTGGTTACAAAGTTTGACATCTTCCCTCTTCTAACAATGCAATCCTATTTATAGGGAAGGAGGAGTTACACACATTAATTACAAGCTACAGTCATGTTACATCAAGATATAAATACAAAAGATAGTAAAATACTATGATTCGACTATTGCAGAATGTAGGCTGCGAGGCGGGTCCCCTTGGTTAGTTGTAGAATTGTATCTATGTGCACCTATCACTTGGCACTATTTTACCATGCAAGGTGCTCAACATCCTAAGTGGGGATCCTTGGTTTGGGGTCATCATGGGAACCACTATAGCGGGTTCTGTGCTATTATAGCGAGGTAGCGAATTCGAGCAGGATAGTCGGCTACCTGTTGAGCTGATCTTGGGGTCATCTTGCTATCTCACTACCTCGTAGCAAGCGAGATAGGACTCGCTTCACGAGATGATATCAAGGTGACTTCTCTATACCACTTTCTGATGAAGGGTGAAACGAAGCTTGCTGGGCACCTTTGGCAAGGCGTGAGGCTCGTTCTTTCAAAGCCACTATTTACCTATAACATAAGCCCCCCAACTCTCAGTTTGCTTTACGGATCGGGAGTTGCAAGTTTTTTGAGGCTTGATTCGTATCTTTAGTCAGTGTCTTCCCTTGATCAAAGTGTCATATCAAATATTTTTTCGTTCTACTTTAGGCCATGCTTTCTTCTGTTTGCATTTTTGGCCGTTGGCGTGGCATCGTCGCTTGTTTCAGGCTGTTGGATGAAGATTGAATTAGATATTCTCTGGATTCTTCAAAGGGCCGAACGGGTCTTTTTATAGCTTGGGGCATTCTCTCTTTCGTCTTAGAGAAGTTCAATGGAGGAAACTGATGATCCCCCTGCGTTTTAATGTCTTGGCTTCTGACGAAGCTCATTGAGACATGGATGGCCTGTTTCATGTGGCTTTATCGCAAGATTCACCTGGCGGGCTCCTAGGGGATCTTGTGCTGATCCCGGGTCATTTTCCTCGGCATTGCTTATGGTGTTGCTACTTAGTCAGCAGGCGTTTTATGACTTTTTGATTTGCTTTGGGTCTGGCTTAGGAGGACGCACCAGAGGAAAATAAGCAAGATTAGATGGAGGCTGTTGTCCTTCCTGCAGGTAGGAGCTCACTGACTGGTAGTTAGCTTTTTGTTGCTTTTTGCAGTAATGGTAGTGCCATGCTTCCCAGTCTCTTTGCTTTGTTTTTACATTTCTTCTTCTGATGTAATTGTGCCTCGATGGATGAGGTCTTTTTGTTGTATGAGCTTTTCTTTCTTTTGAATGCTACATGGGATCCTTCGTGCATCAATGTATGTAAATCTCTGATGATCAATAAAATGCTCTTTTGGCCAATTGGCTATGCTTTATTTTTCTAGTTGCCCAATCTGTTGTGAGTGGGAGTGGGGTCACATGCAAGCTGCGTCCAAGAAATCTTGTTCAAAACATGAGAACTTGCCCGTATGAGAGCTGCGGGAGGTCAGTTGTATGAAAGCTGCAATGATTTAGTTTTAGCATCTTTATGCTGTAGTGGGCTAGTGGCTAAGATTTTGTTTTGTTATGACGAGGTGAAAATCATTCACCGAAGTTTTGTTTTCGTTGTGGCAAGGTGAAAACCATTCGCTGAAGTTTTGCTGTGGTGAGGTGAAAACTATTCATCGAAGTTGTTTTGTTATGGCGAGGTGAAAACTGTTCATCAAAGTTGTTTTGTTGTGGCGAGGTGAAAACCATTTGCCGATGTTTTGTTATGGCAAGGTGAAAACCATTCGTCGAAGTTGTTTTGTTGTGACGAGATGAAAATCATTCATCGAAGTTGCTTTGTTGTGGCAAGGTGAAAATTGTTTGTCAAAGTTGTTTTGTTATGGCAAGGTGAAAACTATTCGCCGAAGTTTTGTTGTGGCGAGGTGAAAATCGTTCGTCGATGTTGTTTTGTTGTGGTGAGGTAAAAACTGTTCGTTAAATTTGTTTTGTTGTGGTAAGGTGAAAACTGCTCTCTGAAGTTGTTTTGTTATGGCGATGTGAAAACCATTCATCGAAGTTGTTTTGTTGTCGGGGAACTTGCTCCCTTAGTTGCAATTCATGGAATGTAGTTCATTTCGGATGTATCGATGGGGTAGGCCTTGCGCCATCTCACCCTCAGATGAATCTTTGCAATAATGAAGTGAAAACTTTTTGTCTGGGCAATGTTCAGCCAATCGGTAATTTACATTGATTCAACATACAACAGTTGATACAATTAGTCACCATTGATAACAGATGAGCATTATAGGATCAGATATGGTTCTGATGGAGGGCTTAGGCTCTTGGGTGACAACTGGCTGAGCCTGTTGAGTGTACTGTCCTAATGGTCTTACCACCTAATCCTATAGTTAGCCTCTTCTGATAAGGTCTTCTATGGCATTTTTTAGTACCTGACATTCTAAGGTCATGTGTCTAACCTCATTATGATAAGCACAAAATTTGCTTTGATTTCTGGGCTTGGCGGGCACCCTCATTGGTCTGGGCTTTTCAAAGTCCTCGTTATGCTTTTCTGCGGTAAAAATCCTATCTTGTGTATCTGACAGGATGCTGTAGTTCTCGAAACGACCTTCAGGTCGCTGAGGTTTTGTCTTTCTCATGAGATGAGGAGCGGGGTCATTGTGACTCTCACTACCCCTCTTTTTGCTTGTGGTGGGACCACTATAGCCCACTTTATTCTTAGGTTCCTCCATTCTGAAGGTTTCTTCCATCTTATTTGTTTAGTGGCTCACTCATAGAATTCAGTGAGGTCTCGAGCTAGGGACTTGTAGAGGCTCCAGTACAATTTTTCGTGTTTGCAAAGTCCCGTTGAGATAGCTATTAAAATGCCCTCCTCCGAGGGATTCTTCAAAGAGTTGGCCTCGTGCCTGAATCGGGCTATGTAGTCCTTGAGCAACTTGTCCTTGCGCTGGAAAATCATTGCGAGATGGCAAGGGGGTGCAAGTTGTTTCTTTAGTGCTCGGTATTAGTCAATGAATTTCCTTTGGCATTCTTCCCAGCTACCGATGCTACAAGCCAAGAAGCGCATGAGCCATGTTTGAGGTGTCTCCCTTAATGTGGCAGGAAAGATGCAGCACTTCACTAAAGGGTCAGTTGTTTGGAGGTCCATTTAGATATTAAACGCGTCCAGGTGATCGCTCGGGTCACTGTTCCCATCGTACAACGAGATTGTGGGCACTTTGATTTTCTATGGGAGAGGTCGCGTCTTAATCTCCACAGAAAATAAATAGCTTTCCTCATGGTGCGACTGATGGCTCTGAGGTTGCGGATGCTCTTCTAGCCGTTCGAGCCTATGGAGGATCTCCTCCATTGTCCAGTTTTGCATCTTAGACTAAGGGGTGGAGCTTCTTACTCATTGCGAGCCCCCCCAATTGCTGACTATCATGATCTTCGTAAGTTTCTTTTTGAGCCTCTTTGTAAAGCTACTGGAGCTATGCTATGAGTTCTTCTTGTCTCTGTGTGCTCTGAACATGGGCCTGCGCCAGTGCTTTGACGATTTCTACCAGTTCTCTTACTATGCTTTTGAGCGCTGGATGAGGTTGGCTAGGCATTGGTGCCTCTTGAGTTTTAGGAGTAGTAGTAGATTATTGGTGAGCCCCTACAGTGGGAGTGTCCATCGGTTGGAGGACTGGAGTGGTTGAGCTCCAAGTAATTCTTCCTCTGGCTATTGTTATGCTGCAATGGAGACTTCAGAGAGCATACAGTCCCCACAAACGGTGCCAAAATGTTGACATCAGATTTCAGCTTGCATGAAGAGTCCTAAAATCTGGCCAACAGGAGAGAGTTCAAGGATCCAATGCTACTTTTGAAGTGTAGAAGGAGATGGATCGTGAGGAAGAAGGAAAGGGAGGCACAGTATTTTTAACATGATTCGGCTAAATCCGGATGGCACCGGACCCTACGTCCATGGTAGAGATTTTATTAATGTATTGGAAAGTAATTTTGGCAGAGTTTCTGCTTATAAATTTCGACCTCTTCCCTCTTCTAACAATGCAATCCTATTTATAGGGGAAGGAGGAGTTACATGCATTAATTACAAGCTATAGTTGTGTTACATCAAGATATAAATAGAAAAGATAGTAAAAGACTACAATTCAGCTATTGCAGAATGTAAGCTGCGGGGCAGATCCCCTTGGTCGGCTGTAGACTTGTGTCTATCTATATATGTCACCTGGCGTTATTTTACCATGTGAGGTGCTTAGTGTCCTGAGTAGGGATCCTTGGCTCAGGGTCACCATGGGAATCGTTGTAGTGGGTTCTGTACTGCTATAGCGAGGTAATGAATTTGAGCAGGATAGTCAACTACTTGTCGAGCTGATCTTGGGGTCATCTCACTATCTCGTTGCCTCGTAGCGAGCGAGCTGGGACTCGCTTCACGAGATGATATCAGGGTGACTTCGCTGTATCGCTTTCTGATGAAGGATGAAACAAAGCTTGTTGGGTGCCTTTAGCGAGGTGTGAGGCTCGTTCTTTCAAAGCTGTTGTTTGCCTATAGCAACACCTTTGTGGTATCATTCGATCATCATCGTCTATTTGGAGTCAATGCAATCTACCATTATGGTCCTCATGGCCTTTCCTAGGTTTATACGCTCAAGTACTATCCCCTCAAAGATGATACTAACTCATCCCTCGTGACCCTTATAGCAACTCATTAGTATCATTGCCCTCTTAGTAACTTCTTTGATGATTAGTGCCCTCTTGGCATTTCTCGATTGACATTCCCCTCTAAAAAACTCCTCTTTCGAGCACATCTTTATGATGGCTCCTGCACATCAATGGTTTTGATGGCAGTTGAGCATCGAGTATCCTCCACTCGAGCTCAAGTTTCACTTTGCTTGTGCACAAGCAATTGTGAATCTCATGGTTATTAGTGCAAAGTCTATCTTATGACTATGTTATGCTAGTTTTCTATGCCTCAAGGTCTTTGCTACTACTTCATTAAGTAACTATACAGCTCTAGCTCACTACTCTAGTATCATTATCGCTTGTCATGTGACTATGATGTGCTAGCTCCCTAGCATCTTATCTCAAATCTTGTAGATTAGCATTGCAACTCGTTATTGTATCCTCTTAGATTATCTCATTTCCTTCTGGGTTTACTCCTCCGAGTAAAATTTATGTCCTCTAGCATAATTTTGGACTCCTCGAATTAGGGTAGTTCGCTTAACACATCATAAGAGATGTGCCATCCTCTATCCTGTAGGATATGTCTACTATCTGTAATGGCCATGCTTTCTTAAGCACAATCGTGCTTCGTCCTTTAGGCCTCATCGATGATGATGGTCAGAATGAACATGCCTCGTGTGAGGTATTATCCACTTTGGGCTTAGCAATTAGGTGAGTCAGGTGTGCCCACATGGCTTTGTCCCTTGGGGTGAGGGCCATTATCCTCCTTCTCCCTAAGAGGTGCCTCACATTTGGGAGGGGCAGACCCCCACCTTATAAGGCACAAAGTTACCCAACTTCTCATTGATATGGGACTTCTACTCCCTTCCCTCTTTTTTTCCATCAACATAAGCCCCCCAAGTCGAGTGAGCTTATACATGGCAAGGCCTATGGGTCCCATCGAACATGTCAAATGATGATAGTCAGAATGAACCTACCCCATGTGAGGTATTGTCTGCTTTGGGCTTATCAATTAGGTGTACTAGGTGTGCCCACATGGTTTTGTCCCTTAAGGTGATGGTCATTACCCTCATTCTCCCTAAAAGGTGCTTCACATTTGGGAGGGGCAGACCCTCATCTTAAAAGATATAAAGTCATCTAATTTCCAATCAATGTGAGACTTCTACTCCCTTCCCTCTTTTTTGCCATCAATATAAGCCTCCCAAGTCAGGTGGGCTTATGCGTGGGAAGGCCCGGAGGTCCTACAGGACATACCAAATGATGATGGTCAGAATGAACCTACCCTGCGTGAGGTATTGTCCGCATTGGGCTTCGTGATTAGGTGTGCCCACACAGTTTTGTCCCTTAGGGCAAGGGTTATTGCCTTCTTTCTCCCCAAAAGGCGCCTCATATTTAGGAAGGATAGACCCCCACCTTATAAAGCACAAGGTCACCTGACTTCTCATCGATATAGGACTTCTACTCCCTTCCTTCTTTTTATTATCAATAACTGACAACTAATATGTCTTTTATGGACATGGTCAAACTTTCTCCGTAAGACTAAGGCTTCTCCCGAGGCTTCCTCCCACTAGATAGGTCATCAATTCACTTACTCTCAAAAGTGGTTTGCATTCCTTCAAATGCCTACTATAAATGAGCGCATAATTAATATCCCATGTTGTATAGCAAGTCCTCCCACTTCTACAGATGCTTGCACTCGATGCACTATTAATGTTCCCTCGAATGCAATATCTCACACACTAGCCCTCGAATTGCTCCAACTTCTTGCACTTCTCTTGATCAAGTCCTTAGTTTCATCTCTTCGCTATTTCCCACAACTATTTGCTTAACTCATAAGCTTCATATGCTTTTGACAAGTCAAATCTCCCCAATTATAGCACACTCGATCTACTTTTTCTAGCATAACTGAGATCTGATACTAACTGTCATAGGCCAGTAACTCTCTGGCCTAAATCATGCAGTACATGATGCTAACTCTTGGCCAATATGCCAACTTTCCCATAAATTTGAGTCATACTTAGATAGATATTTGGGACATTAGTGCATATCAAGTCTTAAAGAATATATTAGATGAAAAGCCTCTAATGCATATCGAGAAGGGACTTTTTAAAAATAAGAAGAAGGTTAACTCAATTTTATTAATAAATACCTTATTACATAATTTTAAATGTATAGGGGGAGCATCTCTAAGCTCCATACTCTGATCCTTAGCCCAAGCTACAGTGCCCACCATGTCACCAACTCGCTCCTTTAAAGAGTATTATAAGCAAAAGCCTTATCAACAGGAGTAGATATATTTTTTTCTAGTTGACATGAGGACTTCTCTCCTATCTCCTAAGGGTTATAATGCGTCATCTCATATGGACACGAAGATAAAAATATGAGGATCACAACCACATACTTTTCTATTTGTACTGAATAAACGATCGATGCTAAAAATATACAAATACCCCCCAAAATGGAAAAAATTTTGAAAAATAATCTATAAGTGCATTTGCTCCCAAATTTACACCACAAGGCCCGCTCTTCATGCTTAATTTTCATGTTAAATTTTGTCCAATACCGAGCACGTTTGCTGTTGAATTAGTTCACAAGATCGATTTGTATATATATATATATATATTGAGAGAGAGAGAGAGAGAGAGAGAGAGAGAGAGTTTTCCAAAATTTATGACGAATATAAAATACTCATGAATATGAATAAATAATATTCAAAATAAAAAAATTTCCTTGTGTTCTGAATTAGCTCGATTAAATGTTTTTCTTTCATTTTCATAGCAAATCACATTGTTAAATTAAAATACTAGATTGTCATACACTAACAAATATTCAAACTAAGTAAATATTTCAAATTAAAATTCCTAAAGAAAAAGTTAGAGAGTCACTTGCTTAAAGGGAAGCAAATGAGTTTGTGGAACCTACATCTATTTAAAGAAAATGCCAAATATTGTAAATCATGTAAAGTATAGTATTTTTCTAAAATAAATTAAAGAAAGAAAGTTGAGAATGTGAGTTAGAGTAGTATAAGTCAATAAAAATGTCTCATCTTTAAATGGGATGCGGGCATATTGTTGGAGGTTGGTTTTAGAAAGGCAAAAAGTAATTTTTTTTTTCTTTATCTAAGAGATGAAAAACAAAGTCCCTATTCAAATAAAGTGTTGTGTGTGTATGTGTGCGTTGAGATTAGCTATTTAAGGAGTGTTTAGGTGATCAGATAAAGAGAAAGAGATTCAAATTTTTTTAGGATTGCTGTAAAAGAATCTTTTTAAGTTATAAGGATTGACTTAATTGTCTTATCCCCTTTTATTATTCACGCTAGATAACAAATTTTTTAGTATTTCATATCTTTCTTTATTTCCTCTTCTTTTCTTAATTGTCTATTTATTTATTTATTTTTCATTTCGCCTCTTTCCTTATCTAACGTCACCAGTCACACAATTATCCACTTTTTATTTCTTTCCGCTGCATCACCTTATTCTTTTGTTCTCTTTCTTCTTTTTATCTTACCCCTCCTCTCTCCGTAAACATCATCTTTTTATTTTTTTCCCCTATTCATTCTTGCATTTGTGTGTGTGTGTGTGTGTGTGTCTCTCTCTCTCTCTCTCTCTATATATATATATATATATATAATATTTACTCCCTTATGTCTGCTTGCCACCACCCTTTATATGTGTGTATATATATATATATATATATATATTATATCTTACACTCAAGAGTTTACATATACCATGTTATGGTAACCCTAATCTCATATTTAAATAATTTTAAATAAAGAAGGTACTAATTAGAAATTAAATAATTTTAAAATATACTAATAATACTCCTTACTTATATCAAGCATTTTTTACATCAATATTTTTATCTATTTATTGCACTATATATTTGTTGTTATATATTCTTACTTTGAACAAAGTACAAGTACTTTCCTTTTTCTATTCTTTTGTAAGTCAAACAAAAGAATAATATAATATGTTTTTTAATAAACTGTTAATGTAGTACACTAGCCTCCAAAATTTTCCATTCTTGTCTCTTTTTTTTTTTCACATTTGATCATATTTTTTCCTATTTTATTTCTTTATTTATTTTATTTTCCCTTTCTTAATTACTTAGTTTTTTTAAAATAATTTATTAATATAAGTAAAGTCCAAATTTTAATGGACTTAAATTTCTTAAAATTTTATTCATTATTTATTTCTTTTAACTTGTCTCTTTCTAAATCATTGTATATTTTTAAACCTGTTCTAATGTTGTTTTGCTAATATAAATTACTAAAACTTGCTAATAGATGTTATAGTGGCAAGCATGCCATATGTATCTGGTAGCTCAATTTTGTATGTATTATCATTAATCTTTTGTGCTACTTGAAAAGGAACATCAGCCTATGGAAATGGCTTAGCATTTCACCGATTAGGAAAATGTTCTTTCCATAGGTGAATCCATACTAAGTCTCCTTCTTTGAATGAAGCTTGCTTTTTGTATTTGTCATGTTAAGTATTGTTGACGTCGGATTTTGACTAGTATCCCAAACTCCTACCAACGGGGGATTCTTTAGGATCCCGGACCTGTTCTGGTTTCAGAGATGAGGGAAGGTGGTATATATCAAGTAAATGATAGAAAAACCATGAAAGGGGAGACACCCATCTTTTTACGTGGTTTGGCTAAATTCAGGGCTTCCTAGATCCTACATTCACGGTAGTAATTTTATTATTGCAACTTCTCTGGATTATTTGCTTACCCCCCCCCTCTTGCTAACAATGTCATCCTATTTATAGAGGAAAGATGGGCTACGATCACTAATTACATGCTACAGTTGTGTTACATTAAATAAATAAGCATAGACAGTGAAAAAATCACTTTCTGATTATAGGCTGCGGAAGTAGGCTTCTCAAGCCGTCTTTGTAGGCTTATAGTTGTTACCATATCGGACACAATATTCTATTTGTCTCAAGCAAGAGCTCCTTGCCTCGGAAAGTCATGAGGATTGTCATGACGGGAGGGGGGGCGAGGGTGAGATGGTCGACTCGACCATGATGTTGGGCTGATCCACGAGCCTTCCCTGCTGAGTCGTGTCGCCACTGGGGTATAGTTCTCTTCGACGCACTCTTTGCCTTCGTCGTTTTCATGGTGACGAATGAAATAGGAT
>JANHAO010019876.1:0-13050 GCA_026873985.1 Saraca asoca
GAGAAACTAAGTACATCGTGATACATGGTTGATATTACTCGTTATTAGAGGACTTATCACTATGATTCGTGTATTTATTTTCTCAAAAATTGTCTGATGAACGTATGCACCAAGTGGGAGAATGTAACGTTTGCAATTTGAAATGGTGCAACCGTTTAGGTTTTGAAAGGTGCAACCGTTGTTGCAATGACTATTTTTGAAGTGTTAACTGCTGCCCATTTTCTTGATGGAAGAAAACGCAATATATATATACTAGATTCTGAGGTCCTCTCATTGCTTTTTGACATGCTTCATACACCATCAAAAGTCAGAGAGAAAAGTGTGAGAAAACTTCTGGAATATTGAAGCAAAATCCAACCTAAACAACAAAGCAATGGCTGGAGGTATGCTTCCATTTTCAATTTAATCCTTGTGTTTCATATGCGTTTACAAGCATATATAGGATATTTTGTATATCACAATAAACTTGCAATCAAATAGTTAATTTATTCTAATTTTCAGCAATTTACTTTGCATCAATTTTATAATGGATGGAGTATCAAATGAATTTGTATTTATACAAAATTTGATAAATATGATCTAAATAATTAATATTTCAAATCAATGGTGAATTTGACGAGAAATTCATTGTAGGAAAATTACGCAACAGTGTAAATTTGAGTATAAGTTAAGTGGTGTCAATTGATTGACCCCACTCATTATTAAATGTATATTATGACTTGTTGGAATATTTGAGCTAGTGAGCACAAATATTCAATAATGCGCACAAGATACACTTGATGGATTTAGTTATTAGTGAAGCTACTAGGTGTTCGCACCTAAGTAATATGTTCTTTGTGAACCTTGTCATCAATATTGATCCACTCTAATTAGTGATTAATAAATCTTATGATACAATCTTAATCCATATGACAATTACATGAAATAAGAAAGAAAAGGATTTTTAAATTTCAACATATGTTATTTCTCATTTATGAAGGAATTATTGAGGAAAGATAAAGATGTGTCTTTTCGTTCGTTCTTCAAGATAATTTAGGTCTATTTTCCATCTAGGTGGATCAAATGTGTGAGGAAGAAAAAGTGTGTCTTTTCAATCTCCTACACATATGATTATGTTTAATTTACTAATAATAAGGTGAAAATTAACCACACCAATAATGGAAAATTTATGGGGCTTATTATTAGAAATTAAACATATGTTCATCTTCCATAACTATTGAGAAAGAATAAGAGAAAAAAAAAACTCTTGATTCCTCATGTATGATTTTTAAGCTTAATTACACTTCATTATTATAGGATAATGATAGAATTAAGTGTTGTGCTTATAACTTTTGGGTATGTAACCATTGGGTAACCAAAGTATATGTTTTTTTGGACAATGTAACTGATGTTACTATATAAGTGAGGTGAATCATAATTTGAGAGACACACACTCAGTTACTTTATTCGCTCTTAATTCAAAGGTTATTTTTAGGTCTCTATTGTGCAAAAAAGGGAACAAACAAGTCTTCTATTTTACTCTTTATAATGTTAACTTAGTTGTTGAACATAGACACATTTTTAGGGCTACTTCTATCATCCTAAGGCTATTCTACAAGATCGTTAGAATCAAAAGTCTTCCATGCATTATAGCTCACCTTGCTTGGAAAGGTTAAGAGTTCATGAATCTCTATAGATCAATTTTTATTAGAAAAATAAATAAATAAAAATCACAACATTGATATCAAAGCATCTGGTTCAAGAAACATGTTCATAGGTGTAGAGCATAGTCTTTGTTATGTGACTTAAGATCTTGAATTTTTTCCCTATATGATTTTCATAATTGGCATGAAATTTGACAAGTTAATGGTGAATGCTAAAAGTATTTTTTTTATTATTCAAAAGTGACTCAAAAGCTTGAAAAAACATTGGCTAGATTTTTTTAAAACTTACAAAGGAATTCCTTGTAATTGAATTGTTTTAAGGCATAAGATAGATGATTTTATTTGAAATAATAAAATTTATGCTTAAATCGATTTGATTATATGCTAAGAACGCTTATCTTTGGTTTGTTTAAGCATAGATTAGTCATTCATGCAATTTATGTCTTGTTGTGAAAATGAATATGTTAATGGGTATAAAATTGCATGATGCAGTATGGCTACTAGCACAAATGGCATTGTAGTCGAGATGAACAAAGAGTTAAAGCTTGATAGGGATAACTACCCTCCATGGCAATAGAAGATTCAATTCTTGCTCATTGAATAAGACACACTTAAGATGATGTCTACTACACTTTTGGACTTGGCTCCAAAAGCATTGAATATGAATAAGACTGAGTATGAGGCTCTAAAAAGAAAAGGCACTTTGGCTCGGGTCACCTTGCTTAGTGCAATGACTGATGATTTGATGGTTGACTTTGCTATGCTTAGTTCAGTAAAAGAAATATGGGACATTGTGAAAACTAAGTATGAAAATGTTTTTTTGGAGAAACAAAGGTCTTATTCCTTCATTTTGAGAATTATTCAAAAAGGCTAAAGCACAACAAGTCCCATCACCTCCAAGAGATATCTCATTTGATCACAAGCTTGAAAGAAATTGGACATACATTAATTAAGGAGCAACAAGTGCAAGCAGTTACCTTGTCCCTCCTGATGATGAGTGGCACTTGATTAAGATCAATTTACACCACAATTCAAAGACTAAGACCTTTGATAATATTGCCAGGCATCTTTTGTTAGAGGTTGAGGTGATATATATTAAGAACCCATCCAAAGCATATGTTATTGAGGCACATTTTTCATTAAAGAAAAAGAACAATAAGGGTTAGAAAAAGAGAAAGTTCTTTGAGGAAAGTTCCAATTATGGTACTAAGAAATCAAAAATTGATGACAAAAGCATAAAGCCAAAAAACAAAGCAAAAATTAAGTGCTTTAGTTATGGCTTGAAGGTTCATTTTGCTAAGGAGTGCAAAATTTCTAAGGTACAAATATTCTCTATTTCTTATGTACATGTTTCATCATGTATTTTAATGACTAAATCTAACTCTTCGAGGCTTATTAATTGAGTAATGATCGACCACATAGCTCAGGATTGAGACTTGTTCATAGCCTATAGAAAGCTTAGTGCTAGAACCAAGTAGGTTTTTATGGGTCATAACTCTTGTTTGGAAGTAAAAGGCATTTGAATTTGCAAAATACCTTTGTTTAATGGAAACCATTTAGTATTGATGGATGTTTTATTTGTATTTGAAATAAGGAGAAAATTAATCTCTATAAATTGTTTGATGAGTTTTGGTTTTAGTTTGAATTTTCATAATGGTATATTGGATATTTCTCATAATAATGTCAAGTTATGTGCTTCTTTTCTTAGATATGGTTTCTTTGTGTTAGATTTTATTACTAATGGTAGTAGTTCTTTGAGTGATTGCCTTATTATCAAGTTATTTGGCACTCAAGGTTGGGACATATTGGCCAAAATAGGATGCATAAGTTAGCCAAAAGTGGCCTACATATATCATTATTTAAGGTCTCACTCCTAACTTGTGATTTTTGTCTCATCGGTAAGGGTATTTGTAAATTATTTGGGAAAGGTATTCGATATGATTATCTATTGTAATCAATTCATTTTGATGTATGCAAATGTTTAAATGTGGTATCAAGACTTGGCCATAGGTATTTTTTAACATTCATGGATTATTGTACTCATTATACATATATCTATCTTCTGAAATGCAAAAGTGAAGTGTTAAGTCACTTCAAATCTTATGTATCTTTAGTAGAGAACCAATTGAACCAAACTGCCAAGTCCTTGCGGATTGATAGGGGTGGTGAGTACTTATCCAATGAATTCAAGAGGTTGTATGAAGAAAAGGGAATAAAAAGATAGCTTACTATCCATGGCACACTTTGAACTCTCTTTGATATGGTATAAACCATGATGGTAGTGGCCAACTTGGATCCCTTCTTTTAGGAAGATGCCTTACTCATGCCAATCTATATTCTCAATAGAGTGCCTTCCAAATCTGTCCCTACTACTTTTTATGAGCTTTGAACTATTAGAAAGACCGTTTTAAATAATCTTAGGCCTTGAGGCTATATGGCTTACATTTATACTATGAATCATAAGTTTGATAAACTTAGGCCACATGGGAGGAAATACATTTTTGTCAATTATTCTAAACACTCTAGTAGGTATGTGTTTATTGATTTGGAGCAAAGGAGTAAAGGGGTTGAATTGAAGTCAAGGGACACTACCTTCTTGGAGAATGAGTTTTCATCTATAAGGACTATTGATAAGCCACAAACCCTATATGAACTTACTAATTTTGGACATTCTATGTCAAGTAGGCTATTGTTCTAAGTAGGAGCCTAGTGTAGCTACTAATGGTCGAACAAGGTGTGAACCTGATCTCGATCAACCTATGAAGGATATGATTACTTAGCATGATCATAATATTAATCATGAGCCAGTTTAACCCATTGAGGTTTTTAAACCTTAGTAAGAGCATTCTCATTTTGATGGTAAGGAAGATGCTAGTGAGCAAACCACTATTAAGCCTCCCTCTCTTTATGGTTCCACTTAACAATTCAAACCACCTAAGTAGTGGAGTTTGAATCAAAGTGAGGCTCACTTAGCCATACCTCTAGATGATGAGCTACACAATTATAAAGAAGCTTTTGATCATCCACATAGTGAAATTAGTTAATTTCAATAAATGATGAATTAGATTCAATACATACTAATTAAGTATGATAATTAGTGGATCTTTCTCAAGGTCAAGAAGTAATTGGGAGCAAATGGGTTCTTAAAATAAGGAAGAATGTAGATGAAAACATAGAAAGGTACAAGGCATGTTTAATTGCCAAGGGGTACACTCAAGAAGAAGGGGATCAATTACAAAGATACCTTCTAACTTGTAGTATGGTTTAATTCCATCAAATTGATCCCAACTATTATTGCTAAACTTGATTTAGATTTGCACAAATGGATGTTAAGACTGCCTTTCTAAATGGTGATTTGAGTGAGGAGATTTATATGGCACAATCAAAGGGTTTAGTAAAAAAGAATCATGAGAATAAAGTTTTCATACTTAAGAAGTCTATTATGGTCTCAAGCAGGTTTTGAAGACAATGGTACTTGAAGTTCTATGAGTCAGTCTTAAATTTTGGTTTCAAGATGCTAGATAAGGAACATTGTATATATTTGGAGCATTCAAAGCATAATTTTGCAATAATATCACTCTATGTGGATGACATTCTACTGGTTAGTAATGACATAGAATTAGTACATACAATCAAGAAATGACTATGCTCTACCTTAGAAATGAAGGATTTAGGTGAGGCTGCTTATATCTTTGGAGTTAACATTCTGCTAGCTAGTAATGACTTAAGCATTTCAACAAGCACAATTCTAAGGCAATGAGTACCCCTTTAGCCCACAACTATAAGCTTGATAAGTCAATGTGTCCAAGCATTCACAAAGAGAGAAAAAAGATGAAAACTATTCCTTACTTTAGTGCGATTGGAAGTCTAATGTATGCCATGTTGTGCACACAGACAGACATTAGCCAAGCAGTGGGTCTATTAGCTTATTATTCATCTAATCCAAGCCAACAACATTGGGAGTGTGTTAAATGAGTTTTTAGATACCTTAAAGGTATTAAGGATTATTGGTTATGTTACAAAGGTGGTAACCTACGGTTACAAGGGTATATTGATACTGATTGGGATAGGGATAGAGATGAGTATAAACGGAGTCCACAAGATTATAAAATAGGCTAGTTAGAAGAAGAGTAAACTATCAAATCAACACAGTTTAGAATGAGATACTTAATAGAAGCTTTTTGCCCTTTCCTTACAACCACATCAACATTATTTAGAATGAGATACCTAGTAAAAGAGGTCAATAAGATTATAAAATGGGTGTTAGTTAAAAGAAGAGTAAATTGCTAAATCAGTATTTGAAAGATTGATCAGAAAGAGATATCAAATCAGCATTGAAAAATATTTTAACATCAATTTCATATTAATTTCAAAAAATTTACATCAACTTAGTACAATAGCTACTAAATTTTGCATGAATAGCTATTGCCACATCAAATCTTTGACTTACTTGATTTTAATATATTAACTATTTGATGACTAAAATTAATGGATTTTTGTGTTTTACTAAGATGACTATGGCTTTGGCACACGAGACTAAGAAGAACCACCAAGCAGTTGGACGTTGGCCTGAGCTCCATTAAAGAACCCCAATCGCATCTCAGCATTGCTACTTTCAGCGGTTGTTGTTGATGGAGCCATGAGTGTGCAGGAAAGGAGATAGTGCCTAAGGGAGTTAAGCTTCAACCTGACCTCATGCTTCCGCAAGTGAATTGGTTCGTGAAGTAATACTCCAACAGCCAAATAGCTCTAATTTGTTTGGTAACCATCTCAAATTGTGGGTGTTGTCACTAGTGACAGGATTGGCTTTGACTTGTTGAATGGTGTCTTCTTGAAGTAATGGGTTACTTTGTTTCAAGTCAAATGTAGATAATGAAGTCTTCTAGGTCTCTTTAAGTTGGAAGTATTAAATTTTAGTAATTAATTTGGGACTTGAATGACTTGTAGAGCTTATAAAGTGTGAGAAACAATGAAGTAAATTGGCAATTTCATAGTTGAAAATTTATGGGTAAGAGTTATTACAATCTTGTGAGGTAAGTGCATATCCTAGTTTATCTTATACCAAGTTTGAATCAATTCGGGTAAATTGAGTTGTCATGAGAATAACACTGGATGAGATTGTAAGCTATTGTCATTTTTGGGGACTATATGACTATTTTGGATAGTCTTTGGGTAATTACAAAATCATACTAACAACTCCTTAGTCAGTTATGACGCTAGGAGGAGATATAGCTTCAGAAAAGAAAATCTTGTGATTAGAAAAATCTTTCATAGTTAGTTGGTCTTATCCAGGCAGCTTTATGGCCACCTAAATATGATTTATGGGCATAATTAATTGCTCCTTTGGTTGTAGGAAAACTGTTAGGTAAGACCTACGATTAACTTGATAGTTCATAAATTATTGCAAGAATGATTGGGAAAAAGATAAATAAGAGATTTGAACTTTAGACGAAACTTTTAAATTGTTTCTATTTAGTTGTAAGTGCATTGGAATAATAAAAACACAAGTTTTTTATATTAGGTCATTTTGCTTTGGAATTTAAGAACTTGCAATTCAGTCTTGGAACCAGGAAATAAGGATGAAAGATTTGGACCGACAAATATGAAAGCTTTAAACAAAGCTTGATGAGTTTAGAAGTTGTGAGTGAATAGCTTAGTCTCTTTTGCACCTATTACAAATATGTTTGATCTTGTTTTACAAATTTGAGCTTTGGTTCTATTCTATATTTGAATTTTGAACTAGTTGACATCTTGCTCTCCATTTACATTGAATTTGACAAAACACATTTTAGTAAACCACCTTCAAGAGGAATTGGTATTGGAAAATAACTTATGAAACTATTTAGTATGTTTTTGACGTTGGAAAACTTTAACTTTGTAAAGTTGTTATTCTCCCTAGATTTCTATCGTATTGTAACATTGAGTTGTCATATGTTGGTATGTAAAAAGGGCAAAAGCTGAAAATTGTTTCCATGAATGATTGATGATTGTGACATAATTATGAGATTTTGGATTCCCTTGGAGATTATAATACACTATGATTTTGAATTAACTTGAATTCTCAATATTTACTTAAATTTGAAAGCAAAATGATATGTTGTAGCAAATAGTATGTACATTATATATTTTAAAGAATAGTTTTGTGTGTTTGATATTGAAAATTTTGCTATTTTGAAATAGTGGATTGTTGAAGCTTTTGACAATCTGCTACATGAAATTGATGATTGAACAGTCAAATGATTGAATATATGAATTGATCAGAAGTGATTTGTTTTTCTTTTGTTAATGAACATTGTTTTATGAAATAGAAAAGTATTGAATTTTATTGTAAAATCAAAATTTGAATCCTTGGAGAATTCCTTTAGAAAATGTCCAAATGCACTTGTGAATAGAATTAAACTAAGAAATGAAACTGGTGGAGGGATACTAGAAGAATAACTGCTGGACGGATAAGGTGAATGATGGTGACTGGATAGTATTAAGGATTTAGATTGGAATTGGTTATTTTTAAAGTAATGTTACATTTCTAATCCTACAAAAAAATGTTTTCTTACTTTGACAAGTTAAGGGAAACTAAGTAAAGTATTTTAAGCATTGTAACTATAAAGTGATATGTATTTTGATAATACAATATTTTATGTGTAAGTTATTCACTCATTGAGTTTCAATGGAACTCAACTGCTCTGTGTTTTAAAATATTTTATTTTTAGGACACGAGTTTGGCAATCTTAACCCAACCTCTAAGTTGAATCAAGTTGGAGACTGAGAACATAGTCTAGGGATGTGTACTAGCAGCTCCTACATTGGTTGAGTCTATATATATATATATATATATGTGTGTGTGTGTGTGTGTGTGTGTGTGTGTGTGTGTGTGTGTGTACGTTGGCTGTATACTATTTCATATTGTTGGCTATTGTAGATACAGGTTATATTGAGGGTTGTGACCTTGACAAAAATCCGAGAAACTAAGAGACCTCTACTCGATTTTTTTTTGGTAAAAATCTTTCTTTGAAACAAAATAAAAATACATGTGTTTTTTAGGAAATTTCAATTTATGGATCTCATTAAGCTTTTACAAAATAAAATTTTCATTGTCAGTTTATGTGTCAAGCTTGTAGGAAGTTTTCACAAGATGTCTACTTATGTTAATTGTGTCTTAAGTTGGGGCATGACAACACATTAACTCTACCTACAAAAGGTTATAAGTTGTAGCTAAGATGATGAGCAATGAAGATTCTATCCAAATTTATATGGATGAAAAGGTTGTGAGTGTTGTGAGTCATGAATATGATTTTTTCATGACCAAAGAGGACATTATACAGATCTTGGCTATGAAGAAGATAAATGTATCATGCATCCAATTTTTTATTAAGTGGGTTTATCTTTAATTTTCAAATCTTTTCTTTATTTCAATATATATTATACATTTCAAAGCTAAATCTAATTAGGCATTTAGCTCTTATCTATGGAGGAGATAGCTCATATATTAGCACATGATAGGTATCTACATCATCTTTGTGGCACCTTGGAGCTAGATGCCTATGGATTCCTATGTCCACACTTAATTCAAATGGTAGGCTCCAACAAAGGTGTGAGAACAAGATACATAAGAAGAGGCCTGAAAAAAGGAAAGAAGCAATGTTTTCTAGTACCGTTTATTGAGTTGTAAGTATCTAATTGTTACAATGGATAAGTGCTTATTTTATATTTCTTAATTATTTGATAATTTTGTTATTAACTTATATTACAGGGCTTCATTGGATGTTGTGCATGGTTTATTCGAAGAGAAATTCCATGTACTAGCTTAATTTGTTAGGACATGCATTGCACAAGGATATCAAGAGTGCAATTGACATGTGGGTTGATTTGTACAATTTAGTTATGGGATTTATTTATATGTGAGGTAATTTATTGATATACTAGTTTCTTACATGAATTTGATTAAATAGATTTCTTAAGATTAATTATTACATGGGTTGTTCTATGCTATGAAGTAACACAAAATGGATCAACGCAAAAGTAAAATTTTATCATCTTGAATGCCTTTTATAATAATTGATATATTGTCATAAATCAAAATGATTATTTGAGTACATATTTGATTTGTTGTAGTATCGTCCTCAAAAAAGAAATATGAAATGTGGATATTTTGTTATGAGATATATGAGTGAAATAATCACTCAAGTGAAGCAAGACTAAAATTCACATAAGGTAATAATTAATATTTAGTTAACACCAAAATTGGCTTCTATATGCATGCCAATCCAATTTCTTGTTTTTCTGCTTCTTTCTAATCCTGTGACAATACTAGTTACTGCTACTACTTCTTAATTTTTTTTTTGTAACTTGTTTGGCACACAATTGATGGAAATAATTAATACTATTTCAATTGAAAATGCTATATGAATATATCATTGTATTGTTAGGAATATAGCAACAGACCTTGTTTTAACTTCTAGGTCATAAAATAGAAATTTAGGCCTAGGAGTAGCCTAACATAGTCATAAACCATTTATGTGTTGCTTAAAAATACTTTTCAATCGCTTTCAATTTGTTTCAACATTATATTTTATCAATAGAATTCATTCTCTGTTTTAGTTGTGAAACAGATTTAGGTGAATTTACATGTCATAGGTCATTGGATGAAACATGTATAATATGCATACTCACTATTCAACAACTTCTTTTACTCACATAGTTCAACAGATTTTACATGCCATAGTATGGCTATTTGGTTCCTCCTTTTAGAATGAAATGATTTCCTGTGGCGGGATTTGTTATTATTGCCTCAATATGACTTCCTTCTCTTATTCCAATTTTGGGAAGTATAGTAAATAGTAAGTTTTCCATTTTTCTTAGAATATATAGTAGCTACTACTATCTTTTAATTCAATTCAATTGTTTGCTTGGAGTTTGAGGTGTCTTAAACACATTTGAACAAAAGATTGGCATAAACTGTTCATATTATAGGTCCAAATCCACCTAAGAATTTGTCTCATATGAAAAGGTTTAGCTATCACCTTCATACAATGTTATGCATAAGGAGTGTGAATTGAACAAACTTGCAGTATGCCAAGAGAGTGAATATGACATGATAAGTTTACTAAACTAAAAATATTTGAAATTCTATACATTTATATTTTGATTTTAAGATATTAGTTTTGTATAAACTTGTAGTACTTTAAAAGATATTAAAATCTTTATACTCTAGCAAAGATTAATGACACTTGAGATCAACTAGCAGAATTTCTGCTACTTAGTTTGGTTGAATAAACTTGTAACTATAATGTCTTAAATTTTGTTGATCCAATTATATGTATAAAATTGTTGAAATTGAGAATTTTATTTTCTGTGTAAATTATGATGTAGTAGCTAGTTTTCGTAAATGATATAACTAGCAAAGTTTCTATAAATTGGGGAAGCTAAAAAATATTATATGTAAGTTTTTTATTTAAAAAAAATATAAGGTAGAAGTTGGTTGTATCATATACAATTGACGTATTTTTTATTTTCACGTCAGTTCAATACAAAAATCAATGTTTTGTAACTTTAAAAAAAAATAAAGAAAAAGATGTTGATTCATAAAATAAATCGACGGTGTAACTATTTTTAAAAAAAATTAAATAAAAAGATATTAGTTCATAAAATAAATCAACATTTATATGAATTTACAACATCGATTCAATATAAAAATCAGTGTTGTAACTTTGTTAAATTTTTTTAAAAGAAACTGATGTCAATTCATAAAATAAATCAACATTGTAACTATTTATACATTAATTAGAAAACCGATGTTGAATGTTATAACATACATCGTTACTTTGATAGATGTTGATTTCTATACCAATATAGTTTATGTGACATAGTGATTGCATATCCCTTTTTTTTTCTAATGAAAAAGGCATTTATTTATAAGACAAAAGAGAAGGGGTCTCTCAGTATATAGTTCAACCATAAAGGAACCTGCACTACAACATTTTTTCACCTACAGCAACGCCAATCATGACAATGGCTAAAAAATTGTTGCCTAAAGCATAAATAGACAACAGTTTCGCCAATGTTTTCTTTTATTTTTGATTTAAGCAACACTTATTAAATAACATTTAAAAAACCGTTGCCTAATATATAATAGAATATTTAATTGATGGTTGCTAAATAAAATTAGTGTCTAATATAAAATATGCAACACTTAATTGACGGCTGCCAACTTATGATTCATAAACAATATGCAACTTGTTACAATATATATCATGAGCAACACTTTTATAACTGTTGTTTAAGTTTAATCAATAGGCAACATTTGAAATAATGTTGTATTATCTAATTTAATAGGCAACATTTATTTTGTCTTGTTTTTATAAATTATTTTACATAATAAATCTTTTTTATGTCAAAAAATGATATTTTATACCAAATAAATAAAATAGTTTTCCTCTTTAAGCTTCTGAGAAAAGTTATGTGATTATTAATTAATAGAGAGCGCTTGTTTTGTGTTGCTTTTATAAATTATTTTACATAATAAATCTCTTTTATGTCCTAAAGAATTATATTTTTATCAAATAAATTAATTATTTTTCCTAGCTTATAAAATTTTAACTTTATTTTTCTACAATCTATTTTAATTTTATTTTTCTAAATTTTATTTTACAAAATTTACAAAGTTAATAATACACTAAATTCTTATTTTCTTAATTAGAGTTTCACCAAGAACTCAATCATAATGCTGATAGTACTAAAGATTATAAGCCCACGAGCGTCCAAGTTGTTTGCAATTAAATGTTTGTCGCACCTTGACTTTTCTAATTCTAATAGTACCGTTTAATAAAGCATGTGATTTGATTTTAGTAAGAACTGCTATCTTTTGTATGTAGATCTTGGTCCATCATTTTGGGGAATGGCTTTGATACTAGCTTCCACAAATATAAATGCATTTGGATCAGAACAAAATTCCTAGAAAATCTCAGTTTCAGATCATATAAATGCCTTTCAGCACTCATGGGAGAAATCTGATAGCTTGGTGATCGACATGGATGCCTTCTTGTGAAGCCTTTGGATCAGAACAAAATGCCCAGAAAATGTCAGTTTCTGATCATGTAAATGCATCAGTACTCATCGGAGAAATCTGATAGCTTTGTGTGTAAGAATTTGATTAAATCCATAAATGTAATATGCACATAAAATATTACATCTTAATCAAATCCTAAAACATATTCATTATACTCACATTAAATCTATGAGAAAAGAAAAGGGATTATGCGGAAGCGTACCTTTTGATCCATGATTGAAATTGATTAGACAGATTAGGATGGGCTGATCTGAATCCATAGAAAACTTTATCAAAATGGGATGACTTGATCTTCCACTTGAGAACAACCTCCAGTTGTTTTCTCTGATGAAGGGATGTCAG
>JANHAO010019877.1:0-13048 GCA_026873985.1 Saraca asoca
TGAAGGGGTACAAATGTAATTTGATAAATCACAAATATGTTACATCAAGTAATAAATGTAAAAGACATCTTGGACTCCTGCAAGTATGTTATTGCAGGTTTACTTTCTGCGGGTGGACCTCTTGATTTGACGTTTGCTGGGGAGGTACTAAAGCTCTCCTATGAGGTTAAGAACTGGGAGCTAGCGAGGCAGCGAGCTAGCTGAGGTAACGAGCTAGCTGAGACAGAGAGCTAGCTGAGGCAATCTGGATGTCTTAGACCCTTCCAGCTGCACTTGGCCTTTTGCCAACCCACCCAAATAATGTATACAACAAGTTGTAATTTTTTCATAAAATTTTGTAATTTTCTCATAAAGTTTTATAACTTTTTCATAAAAAAGTGTATATGCTACGATCATAGTTGTAACACAATAATATTTGGAGCTTTATAAAAAATTTGTAAATATTTATAAAAAAATTGCAAAATTTTATGAAAAGTTTATAAAAATATGGATCAGATATGATCTTTTTTTTTTAGTGCAAGCATAATCCATTTTTTTTTTTTACTATGAAAAACAATGAAGTGTTTTAACATGAGAAAAAAAATAAATGTAGCAAAGATGGTAATTCTAAGCTACTAGTGTGCACAATTTTTTTCTTAAAAAAATGAATGCATTTGAAAAAAAAAAGGGTTAAAATAGCATAAAATAGCACAAATTAACCGACAAATGTTTAATATATTGGATAATTATATTTAAAATTATTTAAAATTCTTTAAATTAATTATGATAGCAAATTAATTACAAATAAAGCTAATCTTTAATAACTTAGTTATTAAAAAAATATATAAATAAAATAATAAGTTAAAACAAACTATAAGAATTAAAAATTAATTTAACCTTATTTAAAAAAAAATACATACAAGTAGCCTTGTTTAAAAAAATCGTACGGATAAGGACTACCATGTAATCATAGCTAAAAATTTTGTATTTCGCACTCTGCTGGAAAACAGGACAGCGTTGTGGAACCTTGTGTTGGTTACTGTTGTAATTTGGATAAATATGCTTTAATTATATATACTTTCCCTGTTCATTATGAAAGGACATCTAAATATTTTACTGAGTTCTTTACAAATCTATACATTTTACGGGTCTAAAACTAGTTACAAACGAAAAAAGTATAAAAATCAAATTATAAAGAAAAAAAAGAACATAAGGATAAAATTATAATTTAAACCAAACTAGAGGATTAAAAAATTAATTACTTTTTTTTAAATGACATATAAAGGACCCCAAAAAAAAAAGGATCGTACGGGTAGGGATTATTTTGCAATCAAAGCCGTTCATTTTTTGATATTTAGTCAGGAAAAGAAAGAGGTCCACCACAAGTAAGAAACCGTCTTGACCAGGGGAAATTGTTATGCGCATATACACACCTTTTGCAAATAGATACTTCTCCTACTACTTTCCCTGTTGAAACGGAAATAACCGTCGCTCCCAAGAACTAGCTCGTACCAGAGCTCTCTGTAATGGCTACTCTCTGTTACTTTCCAAGTTGCTCCTCCATTTCTTCTCGCAAGATCTTTTGCACGCACCACCACCACCTAATTTGCAAGCCAATCTTCAACCATGTCATCATCCACGCTTCTGCAACTAAAAATTCCAGGAGAAATGCAAAGATCAAAAGCAACGACGAGCTCTGCAATGATATTCGGGGATTCGTTGCTACACTTGGACTCCCAGAAAATCACGTTCCTTCTACCAAGGAGCTTTTGCAGCACGGAAGGTTCTTCATTTCTTTACTTTTTCCCTTTTGTTTGTCGCATCTGATTTTTCATTCTTTGATTTCCTCTTTTTCTCTTTTTTTAGCTTTTTAGGTTTTTTTCTTGAAGCTTGTTCACCTGTGTCTCCTTGTTTGGACATGGAACCTTTTATTAGTTTGTAGGCAAACAAGCACTAGCAGTGCCAATTAATATATCACATCAACTAAAAGTGATCCTGATTCATTCCGATTTGCTTTTAAAAATGTATTAATACATTGGCTGGTTAGTGATACAATGGATTAATATATTATATGTAATCTTTCTCAATTATTGGTGCCCTTACTGTTCATTATGATTTACGACCTTTATGTGAAGAAAATTATGAAGAAGTGAAAAGGGTGAAGAATTGAATGTAACTAGTATATAGATTACCTCTACTTTCTCCAAGATAAAAAGGAAGTTATCTCCCTATTATAATTTATTTTGTCTTGTCTGTGTTTACAGGAAAGACCTAGCAAACATTGTTCGACGAAGAGGACATAAACTGATACGGGAACTGCTTGCAAACTCATTAAATGACAACAGCAATGTCGTCAATACAGATAAGAGTTTGGATGAAAGATATAATGAAGTGGATGATTGTGAAGATCTTACAGGTAAAATAAATTTCTTGTTTCTGATGGAATCTGACTTTGTATTACTTTTGAAAGTTGGTGATGATCTAGTTGATATAATTTAAGGGTCAAAACCTTGAGATGGACGGTACTGATGACGATGTCGTCATATCATCAGGTATAATTTGTCTGGTAGACGATACAAGTGATTCAGATACTGTCTTAAATACCAATTCAGCTCATTGATCCTTGGAAGTAAATAATATGACTGAGGAGAATTGGTACCAAACTGAAACATCCATAGTAGATGATGGCTGCAATAGACCAAAAGAAGGTCCTTCTGCAAGTTTTGATAACCAAAGTTACATATCAGCTGCTAATGAACCAAATACTTTGATTACAGGCAAAGTGGCTGGGGACTTAACTTTGTCATCTGATGTTCCTGAGAAGGAAAACCAGTCCAGTACTTCTTATTCTGATTCTGATCTTAAAACTGAGGACACAAAGTTCAAGCCTCTGGAATCTGCTGGTTTGTCCTTGAAGAAAGAGGACTTGAGTAAATTAGATGGTCAAGATGAAAGCAATAACATCATCGCTGAAAATACTTCCTCAAACAGTGAAGCTTGCGTTATAATAAACATAGACTCTTCAGCCAACCTTTCTTTGGAGGAAAAGGTTACAAAATTTGCTCAGAGTGGAGATTTAGAACCAGTTGAAGGTATTAAGTTTATAGTTTTATATAATCAACGTGGATGCCTACAGTTATGAGTTTGGCAACAATAGCTTATAAGTTGAGTTGCGGCAATATAGACGAGAAAAAGTAGCTGATTGCCTTTTGTTACTTGTCATCCCAATTTTTTTCATATGTGATGCAAGAGATTAAGGATATATAAGATCATTTGTCTTGCTTCTACTTAAAGTTTTCTCTTCAAAATGTTTTGCTTCATTTCATTGCTGCATTAATCCACCTTGTGGAATGGCTCCTGACTTTGCTTTAAAATTGGAGGTTATTTTTCTTTGTTGCCCTTGAAGAAATGCTTCTGTGATTTCTTGATTTATAGCTCATCTCTCTGGCATACCAAATGGGAATATTTCTGAGAAAAGCAAAGTGTATACTGAATCAGAACATGTTGTGGAGATGCCATTAAGGACCCATAGTGCAGGGCACTCTACACAGCCACTTAAAGGCGATGCTGCTCTGGAACTCAATGGGAACTTATTGACATCCGAGCAAGCTGTTCCATCAGCAACAATGTATCACCACCTTCGGTTAGTATTTTATGTCGTGTCTTGTGATGGCAATCAGGACTGTTGAGGTTCATTAAATATGGCTTTTCTCTTTGATTTTCAGAACCTAATACAATGGATGTGCGCTAAGTTTGAGTTACACCTGACTTAAAGCAGTTATCATTTGTTTCATTGCTTGACAAGTTCTGTGAATTTGTTTTCATTCCATTCAATTGGCTTGTCAATCTATCTTGTTCAAATATGATCATGTCTAGGCACCATCTCTACATAAGCTTTGAAATTCATCTCTGTTAAGAAAATAATTAAGGTTTGTGTTAGAGAAAAAGTAGAGAGATAGAGAAGATATTATTATGAAGCTGTGCTCTATAATGAGCCAAGCATGTGTATTTATAATGAAAATGTGTACAAGAAATGGAATTCTAATAGGTCTAGACTTATCATTTATCCTAACTTACATAGGCTTATCACTTATCCTACATAAGCATATCACTTTAATTAACCTATTCACTAACACTCCCCCTCAAGCTGAAGCTTTCAAAGCTTAAGCTTGTTACAAATATCATCAACCCATTTTTTCAGACAAACTATAAAGAAAACTTGACAAATTTCAAACTGCACGAATGACTTACAACAAACACAGCATGCGAATAACTCTTCCTAAACTAAACACTCACAAACCCCAAAAACAACGCTAAATACTTGATAGATACAACTCCTAAAAGTCTTCTGCCAACTATCCCTGATTGCTTTCTCGACCTTCTTCTAATTTTTCTCCTCGGCATAAGGTACAAACGACACAACTTCTAGAAGTTTTTTGTTAGTTTCTCCTGAGCCGCTCCCTGAACTTTCTAGCTCATGTTGCTTCCAAGTTGTATTCATTAAAGCCAATTCCAAGACATTAAAGTAAGTCAAATAACCAAATTAGTGGTCCAAACCACTTTATATTTGATGATAACTGCACCAAATTAGACATGTGCAAAAACAAGTCACACCAAACAGTGCTTTAAACACATGAAGACATTAGAATTCAGCAAATAGTGTTCCAAATCACATAAAACACCAAAATTCGTCAAGCAGTCCTCCAAATTCAAGCCAAATTAAATTAAAGAAGACAACCAGAACCATTTTCAAGTAGAACTACACGTTTGCAGCTAAAGCGACCAAAAAAGCACATAACCCAATACTTAAAAAACTCAAAACTTCACAACCCAAAGGCAAACCAACCCAAAATTGCACTAAAGAGTGTCAAAATTCACCCAAAAAAAAAAAACAGTCCAAACAGCATGATAGCTCCAGAAATAACAACCAATTAGCCAAAACAACCAAACTAGAGCTAATCAAACCTAAACTCAGCATTGACTTGCCCAACTTAACTTTGACTCACTTGGCTCAACACCATCTCTATCAAAATCACTCTTACAATTCACATATACTTCATCATTACCAAACAGGGCCAATCAGATCTAAGTCTTCAACAAGCTTGGGAAGACCCGATGCAACCTATTTTCAGTTTGCTAAAGCTCTAACAAAAATTGCAGCCGAAAGTTCACCGTTAAACACCTGGGACATCGGAAAAGTTTTCAACTAATGACACCTTCAACCACCCTCACAAAATTGTAAGACCCAAAGCTAGACTAACACCTTTCCAACACCAAAATCATTGCTGCCAATCACAAATATTGCAGAAAAAGCTACTTTTCATAATTGCTCACCAAGTTATACCTCCACCAGCCCCGATCAAATTATTCAACTAAAAAATTAGAAAAAAAAACAACACCAAAATTGTAAAAAAAAAAAAATTGTAGCAGAACTTTTCAAACCAAAGATTGAGCTACACAGAAAGGTGTGTCAGCTGCAGGAGGAGCTGTAGGAGAAATCATGTTGCAGGAAAGCTTCTTACACGCCTCTACACTCTACCGAAATGCTCTGCGCGTAGTCCTCACGTGCCACTCAAAACTGTGCGCGTGTGATGCACGTGCCAGCCAGGGAGGTCTGTCGTCTGTCGATCTATTACCCTGTTAGCCCAGATCCTTTTGTTTCTACCTCACACACTCCAAAACCTTCAGGATAGATCTAAATTTCTGTGCACGTGATCCAATTTTTCGTCAAAATTGACGACTACCAGCCACCACAGATGCTTTATCCAAATACTAGATACTTACTGCCAAACATGCAATTCAAAGATGGCCACCAGATAGAAACTGCCGTGACTCATGGCATTAAAATAAGAAAGGAGGAGAAAAGAAAGAGAAAGGATGTGTTTTGTTCGGAGAAAAATACTGAACTAAACCTAAATTCTACATTAGTAGTTTAACCTTTTTAAGGTTGCTAAAAGTAATATAACCCACAGGGCCTGAAGGCGGATGATACCACTCTAATTCCATGTTAAGAAAATAATTAAGGTTTATGTTGGGGGAATAGTAGAGAGATAAAGAAGATATTATTATGAAGTTGTGCTCTACAATGAGCCAAGCATGTGTATTTATAATGAAAATGTGTACAAGAGATAGAGTTCTAATAGGACTCTAATAGGTTTAGACTTATCATTTATCCTAACCTACATATGCTTATCACTTATCCTACATAAGTATATCACTTTAATTAACCTATTCACTAACAACCTCTATATTCATTTACGAGTTAAAGCTGGTTTTAGGTTCAATAGTTTTCCAATAACAGGTCATGACTTTTAGCATGCATGATTGCTATTAAGACTGAATCCAAAATCTAATTTTAATGAACGGCTAATCCAATGGAAATTGGATTTTACAAGTTGTTCATCTTATAATTGTGTACCTTAGGCAGAATAGGATTCTGGCAACAGATCTTTTGGTCTCAAATCATGCCAAGGTGTTTGTGTGTTGTAAATCTTGCACTTCACTGTCATTTTCTCTGTTCCCACCTATTGTATATTCTGGTCATAAATAAGAGAAGATTTGGATATATGTCGTTATGTGAACAGTTAAAAGATTTCAAACATCATTTCTGGTTTTCTTGGATTATGGAAAAACTGAAACTTCTTCTCTTCTGATATTTCTAATCATTCAACTTTGCTTTTGCCAAAGTATCATTGATTTTGTACATTAGAGGTATCTGCATTTGAACTTAGCCTCTTTCCTTTGGTATTCATATTATATCAATAGGGGAGATCATATGCCAGCCGAGGATGTAGCCGCTCATTTCGACACAGATTTGGATGAAAAGGTCATTATGCATCTGAAATATCTAGAAATTCTATCTTGATTGATGCTTCTGATGGCATTTACTGTTGCCATGTACATATTCTCTTGCTATGCAGGCCACAGAAAGGCCAAATCAAAGTGAGATAGATCATCTAAAGTTCACGCTGGTAGTAATTTTTGAGTTTATTTAACTCAGATTGTGTTTGTTTAAAATGGTTGCGAATCTAATTTATTTTTTACTGAATGGGGTTGCATGCACAGCATCAGAAGGAGTTGGAGATGACTATGCTGAAAGAACATATTGAAAAGGAAAAGGTAGATGAGCTATTGTTTGAGAATTGAGATTGTTGTGAGGTGTCTGCAAGACGTTTATCATTTACTTATTTACTTATTTTTTGTGGTGTCCATCCCATGCAAATTGCCAGCATCAAACTAACTTTCCTAAATTCATTGCGACCTGAGAGAAAAGCCACCATGTTCCATTATTTTGAGCATATAGGTGGTGTTCTGGTATTTGGTAGTATGCCATGTAAAATTTAAAACACAGAAAGGCAAAAATCAAAGGAAAAATTTTACTGTATTCCATAACAAATCACTTAGGCACATACTACGGTCTTTCAGCTTGCTTTGTCTCTCTTGCAAACCAAGGCAGAGACAGAATTGAGCAGAGCCGGAAAACGTATCTCTGAAACAGTTGCGGAGTTACATGCTGCTGAAGAAAGTCTTCCAGGACTAAAGGAGGTATTACACCTTCCTTTCTTGTGAACTTTGAATCTACTAATGAGCCAGAGCAACTTGCACTTTCTTTTACATCATAAAGCGGTTTTAGATTTGAATATTGTCAATAAAATTAAAGAGCGACTGGATGACTTGTGCATCTGTACATTGCTTGAATTTACGATCTTAAAACATGTAATGTCGTATAAGGTGTTATACATTAACAAATAAGTGAAATCCTCCCAATTTTCTGGGATTAAATACCTGCTAATGGCAATGTGTTATCTTATATTTGCAGGTTGAAATCCAGTTCTGTGGCAATGCTGATGTTGTCGAGGTGACGGGCAGCTTCAATGGTTGGCATCACCGAATGAAAATGGATCCCAAACTATCAACTTGTGTGACAGACTCCGCTGGCTCAAGGTTCAAATTATTTATGTGATAGTAATCCATTCAATGTACCAAGTCTATATTTAGTTGAGAATATTTTACTGGCAGTGGTAGGCAACAACTTATTATAATTTCCTCTGCCATCATTCTATGCCCATTGTTTACTGTAGATTTAATGATATTTTCCCATCGATCTGCATCTGATCCTTAATTCCAGAAGAACCTTGGCACATAGGTTAACTGCATATAATCAATTTACAAATGAGTCATTTAAGAATGGTAGACATATAAAGATAAAAAATTCAGTAGGTCTTATTTTATATGACAAATAGTTTTTCTTTAGGGTTTATGTTCAGATTGATGCCTTGCATGTAGAGTTTAGGCAGGAAGAATCATCATTAGTCACTTACCTGTTACCAGATTAAGCCAATGTTCTTTGGGAAAATACAGAGTAAACAACTCTTCAGAGATTTTAACCAATTAACCTCTCTTGAGAGACAATAATGATGCTGATCACTGTAATGATATCCAGCAGATCCAGACTTTGGTCAACAGTGCTGTGGCTCTATCCTGGTTCATATGAGGTGCGTGCATCCTCTAATGGTTTTGATGAGACCCAAACTATTATTTTTTTCAAAAAAAAAAAAAATCTTGGTAGCCCTACTAGCAGCTGTAATAAGCTCTGTCCTTCCATCAGGGGATTTCCAATTTCTTCTATTTCCTTCTTTTATGACAGCAGTTGCAATGGGTGGAAATCTTTCTTACTTAATTGTTTCCATCACCTTTTGCAGTGAAGTTCATGACTACTTAAAAGAAGCTTTAATAAACATGAGACTTGTTTGTTACAGATAAAATTCATTGTTGATGGCCACTGGAAAATAGATCCTGAAAGAGAGACGGTCAGAAGGGGTCACATTTTTAACAACATTATACGAGTAAACAAGTGATATATTGTGGTTCTGGTCGCAGAAGTGTGATAGCTATCCATAACAAGGTATTATGATAACCCCCATCTTTGCCGCCCTTAAATTTCAACTTTTAAATCTTGTAAAGATAAAATGAAAGTAACAGAAATAAACTGAAGATTCTGTATTTGCAAAACTTGGAAATTGGGGTAGAGTTGCTGGCCCTAAATGTACATCAGTACTTGAGTCGAGCTGGGTTCATTACTTGATAACTAATAGTGTCAAATGCAGTGAATGTGTTGTCAGTATTTGCATAAATCCACATTCGAGATTACTTCATCCCTCGAAGCAAGTGGTTGAAAAAGTTGCATTAAGTTTTTTTTTTTTTTTCCACCTTCCCATATCTTAATGGCTATATATTATTTTGTGGACAATTTCAGGACAAAGAATAGTGAAGGTTACCGCTTTCTGCTGTGACTTTCTAGCTAATGCAAGAATTAATGAGCAGAATATGGATGAATGGCTTTAGGCACTTTTTGTTTGTGTGTACAGAAAGTTTTGGCATACGAGATTTACCAATGAATTCTTGACATCAATAAAGCCTGTGTACAGGGTTTACTTTAAACTAGGTGATTTTGAGTGACAACTGACAAGCCAATTAGTTAGGAAAACAGAAGAAACTAGCCGTTCGCTATTATTTTCTACTATTAGTCATCCTTTCCTTATTCTGTTTTCTTTTTCTTTCTTTTGATGCTTTCGAAATCGTAAGTCACAAGAACCACAGACGAGGATAAAACCTCACGTACTTTTCGTAAATCTAATTACTGTTCTGTTGTAGTTATTCTGTCTCGATAGTGCTAAATTTATCCAAAATAAATAATATTATTTGAATTAAGCTAAAAAAAAACTGAAGAAATTTTTAATGTTATAAGACCCGAAGAAGTTGCAGATTTTATATCTATAAACTTTTAAGGTTATTTTTCAGTATTTTGCAAGAAATTTTCTCATAGAACTACTAAAACATAACATGAATTATTTGCTTTTAACTCATTCACAAAGGTAAAATTATTTAATGTGCTTGCAAAATATTTCAAACACCACTTTATGCTGAAAAAAAAAAAAAGCTACAGTGTCACCAGGAAATAGGACACAAGAATTAGCCTATAATCTTATTATCTCAAAAAAATTGAATCCTAGTTGTAGACCCAGACTCCTTTTATTATTAAAAATTTACATTCTATATCCTCTAACAAAGGAGGAAATATTCCCTCGTTAAAAACAATCCATTAGAAACTCGTAAATTAAATTTATCAAGAAATAAATTTTTATATAAATTTTTTAAGAAATATTAAAAATTATTTATTTATTATTAAAAAATGGTTTTTTTAACTAGTAAGTTTACATATAATATTTACTTCAATTATAAATTTTTTAAGAAATATTATTAAAATAATTAAAATATTTTATAAAAAAAATATGTTCTTTTCTAAGATATTTTATAAATTTTTTAAAAATATATTCTTATTATTATTTAAATTTTATAAAAATAATTTTATATTTTTTTAGAAGTAGAATTTATGTGAAATTTGATAGATAATTTTTTATATTTTATAAGAAGCAAAATCTGATTAAATAAATAATTTAAATATTTAGTACTTTCTCAAAAATTATATTTTTTATAAAACTTTTTGGTGACGAAGCCAATAGCAGAGAGCCAGAGCGGCCCATTGGTAAGGGAAGGCAAAGCATCAAGAGCCCGTTGAAACCACGTGGAAAGATTTGCATATATAGGCGTGTCTCTTCCCACACCTCCCCACTCTCTTCCCTTTCTGTCCTAGAGCTTCTTCGTTTCCCCATTCCACTTCCAAGTACCACACCACCCATTTCAGAAAAACTGCTCATATTCTTTGCTCCCCAATCTCCATTCTTTTGCTTTGTTACCAAATGGCGATGGTTAGTGCGTCTGCTTCCGGGGTTCGCCTCAGAATTCAACATCCTCTGTTTTTTTCTTCTTCATTCCTCACTCCTCCACCAGCTCTCGTTAAAGTACCGACTCAATCTTCCTGCTACCATTTTGCTCTAATTCCTTCAACCACAAGAATGAGACCATCTATAATCAGAAGCAGCAAGACTTTTGAGGTGAAGGAGGAGTTGCCTGAAGCTATTGTGGATGCCGATGAAGAAGTAGAATTGTCAGAGAACAATCAAACTCTCTTATACTCTTTCTCACCTTTGCCATTGCTGTTCGCCGCTGCTCTGCTTCCCGGAGGTGCTTTAATAATCTCAATTCTTCCATTTTTAGTTTCATATTGTCTTCATTTTATGTTCAATTCCTAAGAGCAAAGCATTTTTCGCTGCATTAGCTTCTTCGGATTGATTGTTCGTTAAACCCAATGTCCAATCTGTTGGAGTCAAATTGAAGTTAATTACACTTTTTGCCTCAACTGCTTATTAAAATTGATTCGTGTTTGATAAATTCAAAACAATATAATATTATATTACTGATTTTGATACCAAATAACGAGTTGGAAATTCGAAAAACAGCTGGAGCCGTGAGTTCTGTATTTGGCCCTTTTGTTGAGCTTGTCAAGTCATGGAACCTACCGGACTGGCTTGTGCATTGGGGTCATCCTGGCAACATGGTATAACTACATTCTGCAACAAGTCCCTCATCTATAGCAAAAACTTAACAATTTTTCTGATTACTGTCAATAGGCATTATCTAGATTGTGTATCAACAAGTCTCTCGATTTGCAGGCAGTTGTGCTCTTTGCCATGGGTGGCTATGGTACCTATCTTGGTTTCCGTATACGTTATTCTGATGACGTGGTAAGATTTTTCAAAACTTCTCGGTATTAATTATCATAGAATCTCAATTAGCTTGATATTAAACGGTGTTTTTGTCTAACATTTTCAGGTGGAGAAGGCAAATGCTAAGGATTTGCACCCTAAGCTTTTAGGTGGTATGTTTTTCTTCTTCGCTCTTGGAGCTACTGGTGGAATAACATCTCTACTCACATCAGATAAGCCCATTTTTGAGAGGTAATGAGCAACTATTTTACCATCAACTTTTTTTTTTTTTTTTGGTAATAAACCAGCTTATTAAGCCCGTCATTTCTATTATAATTCCTTATTTCAAAATTTTAACATCTATTTGGGAGGATTCTCTACTTCAATTACATTTTGAAATTTTTTGTTTTCTTGTGTAGTGGGTGCTGTTTTTCATATCTCCATGTGGCCTTTTTCTTGTTTTGTTTGCAGTCCCCATGCTGTTACAGGTATCATTGGCCTCACTCTGCTGACATTACAAACCATATTACCTACACTCTTTGAGGTAGCTACTTATTACTTCCAATTTTCTTTTTCTGGATTCAATGAACATTCTTCTTTTATCACTTGAATGGTATTCACTATGCAGGGTAATCCTGGATTGAGGAATGTTCATGGCTTCTTGGGTAGTGGCATCATGATGCTGTTTCTTATTCATGCTGCTTTTGGACTTCAACTGGGCCTCAGTTACTAATTTTAACTTGGAACAACCAAGCATTGTTATCTTGGACATTGACTGTAGTGTACATTCTTTCAAAATCATTGGTCTTAGCCCCAACTAGAAGTGGTAGACTCTTCCTATCATTTTTGTCTGAAATAAGCTCAACTTGGTTATATATTGCGATAAACAAATGATATTATCACGTTGCACGCTTTTTAACATCTTTGTATGAAAAGTACGAGCAAAATATTAGTATAACATACGGCTGTCTCAGATTCAGATTGTAGCTCTTGAATTTCCAGTGCAACTTGTAAATAGAAGATCGGTAGGCAACTTGTAGCATTATTAAAATATAAATCAAATTGCAAGGCATGTTCTTTTTTTAAATGTATATAATACAATTTGTCATGCTATCAAGATACTTGTGGAACAGACAATAAGAATCACCTACGAAGCACAGAAACGGCTTCAGACTGCCGCTCCCGCGTGTCCGACACGTCTTGGACACGGACACCGCTCGACACCGGACGGATACGTTTCGGGGCCGTGTCCGAAATTTTCAAAAAAACGGACACGCGTTCCCTCCCCGGACACGCGTGTCAAGATCAACTTACACGGCATTACACGGCTCTAATGCCCTGTTTCAGCCGCGAAGTCCATTTCCCCAACCCTCGACTTGCAGACCTCCATTCTTCCTCCGATCTCAATCTCTCTACCAGGTAACCTTTAGTTTTGATTTCTGGTTCCCAACTTCCCATCAACC
>JANHAO010019878.1:0-13064 GCA_026873985.1 Saraca asoca
AACAAAGACACAAAATTAAAACAAAAGGATAGAAAAATCACAAATTAATAACAAATCAAGAGGTAATGATCATTATAATAATGTGTATTTTGCTCTTTTATCACATCATGGTAAGGTCGCACTCATTAGGAACTTGAGCTCGCTGGCAGAAGGGGACCTCTACGACCACCCTTAAAAGAACTCGTAGGGCCAGCATAGCGAGATCAGCCAAAACAATTGATAGGCCGTTGAGCACAAACCCAGGTCATTGAGTTAGCGACCTAAGCATATGGAAAGGAGTCCAGTCAGTAGCTAGGGGCATATATCCCTAACTAACAAGTTAGCCTCGACACATCTGCCTCCCAATTGTTCGATATTGATTTGCCCAATATTTATTATCTAATGTCTAGCATTTAGTGCCTAATGCGGTGGGAATAATCATGTTGTTATCTGATAATTTACAATTGTAACCCTCATTCCTTCTACAAATAGAAGGGGGAAGACAATGTAACACAGATAGAAAAGAATAGGCATGCAGACACTTTGCCAAAAAGGTGAGGAAGCATTTTCATAGTAAGAGAGCCCTGACATTGTAATCCAGTTAAGTAATACTGAGAAAATCAACATTCCAAGTTAATATAAGAATATCATGGACGTAGGGGCCGATTTGGCTTTAGCAAACCACTATAAAATCTCTTGTTGTTTGTAGTTTTCCTTCTCTTGTTTATCTCTTTACATTTTTTGCATATCATCATTTTCAGACTTACAGTTTGGGGGAAGTTGGACTCAAACTTATTGACTAGATTTTGATGTTAACATTTTAGCACTAGAATGAGGGCCCCCACTGCATTTTCCCTACTTTTCATAACTTGGTCTAACTACCATGGTAAGAGGAATAGCCACCAGAAGTACAGATATCACCACGGGCCGACCCGAAGGTTAGATACAACAATAACGAGATATGGCTACTCCCACAATAGGTGCCACCATTAGTGTGGTGTCTTTCACTCCATATCAGCCATGTGTCCTCAAAATGGATGAGGCCTAGATATGGTACTAGTGCCAAGAAGTGCTTGACAGATGCCATGAAGCACTTGAGAATACCATGAAGGAGTTGGCTGATATGGTTTGGACATTAGCACAGGTGTAGACATAGGGTGCGCCAAGACAAGCTGAAGTTGTTGCACCTAGAGGTGGGCACCGGTGGCCAGGGCCTCAGTATGAGGAGTAGATTAGGGTCGAACAATAGTGAACCAGTTCGATTCACTCATCCAATTCACGACTGATGTCAGAAGTTCACTGAGCTCACAAAGATAAGAAAAAGGGTAAGCGAAGTGAGGATTCATGCCAAGGCGAGGACTCAGATGAGACCAGCCATGAACAGAGGTTGAATCGATATTCATCAAGCCACGAACATAGCAACAAGCACAAAACCTCAAATCGCCACTCCTGTGATAAGCGAGAAGATAAGAATCAACAATCAACCAGTAATCGGTATGAGGCACGAGACCCGGTGATTGAAAAGCTACTCCGGAGAATGAAACAGCTGGAGAAAAGATCCATGGCTTAGAGTAGTCAAGACTCTCAGGAGAGAGGACTCCACTTTCCAGAGAAATTAAGATGGAACCCCTTCCTTAAAGGTTCAAAGTCCCAAGTATCCCACAATACAATGGGCACAGCGATCCGTATAGTTACCTGGACCCTTTCAATGTCCAGATGGACTTGAAAAACTCCAACCCACTCATCAAATGCTAAGTCTTCCCTACTATACTTAGAGAAATGCCACAAACATGGTCCAGGGGTCTCCTAGCTCATAGCATCTAAAGTTGGGTGGAATGTCAGGAGAAATTTCTCGACCAATATAAGGTGTTAGGGAGACAACTTGCCTCGTCCTGCCATCTAGCAACAGTCTTTCAACGAAAAGATGAGTCACTCAAGGATTATATGACCCAGTTCTGGCGAGAAGTCAGCAATGTAGAAAATCCGTCAGATGAAAGCGTCCTTACAGCAATATCTGCTAGCCTCCATAAAGATGGGAAACTATATGAGGATATCTATAAATCTCTGGTCAAGAGTTTGGGTGAGTTTTACGAGTGGGCTACCAAGGAAATTTGATGGGAAGAAACCTTCAGTCTGAAGAAGTCCAATTGAAAAGAAGAAACAAATACCTCCAATCGTGGTAAGAAGAGGGCTGATGGTAGGAACAACAAAGAAGGACAGAAGCATAGCTCCAGAGAGCAAGCCACAAAAAGGACCAAGAGTGAGCAGCCCCAGTATCATGGCCGTTATACCATCCTGTCAGACACTCCCAATAGGATTTACATGACCAAAAGAAACAACGAAGACTTTGGCCAACCCAGACTTCTAAGAATCCCCCTCAATCGAAGAAACTATGGTAAGTTCTGTGCCTACCATAGTGAAGTTGGGCATAACACTTTAGATTGCTGGGTGCTTAAGGATTCCATTAAGGACCTCATTAAGAAGGGTCGTCTGAGAGACTATGTGATGAGACCCTTGGGGCAGTGACCCTTGTAACCTCACTGTCGGTGCAACATCAGTAGCAACTGGCCCCTGAGCTTGAAGTGGCACCCTCCGTGAGGACCATCTTTAGCATCCACGGTGGTTCGTACATTACAAACGCGTTGAACAGGTCGCATAATTGCTATATAAAAGAAGCCGACTGCGTTCTGCTTGCAAGCCACGTAGAGCATGAGAGACTCACTAAGAAGGTCAAAATAGCCCCATATAGTATCATGTTTATAGATGACGATGCGCAAGGGGTCCATTATCCCCACAATGATGTGATAGTCATTCGGGCCAAAATTGACAACGCCGAGGTAAGACGAATAATGGTTGACACTGGGAATTCTATCAATGTGATGTTCAAAGGGTGTTTCAACCAAATGGGTGTAAATACAAACCAACTAAATCCTTCTCTCAAGCCACTTTATGATTTCACAGGAGATGGAATGCTCCTAGTGGGACAGATTAAGCTCCCACTCACTCTAGGGGATCTGCACCATCAGGTGACTATTATGGTGGATTTCCTGATTATAGACTGCCCCTCAGCTTACAATATAGTGCTAGGGTAACCCGCCATGAATGACCTCGACATGGTTGCATCGACCAAGACGCTGACTATTAAATTCCCTACCTCGAACGGAGTTGGATGTGTGTAGGGAGAACAAAAAATGGCTTGGCATTGCTACGAAGAGGAAGTCAGACTCGAGGTCCAAGGAAAGAAGGTGCATGTAATATCTAGAGGAGAACCTTGAGCCATGAGCACGAAGGGGGTCAATCACGACCATGACCCTCGTGAAGTGGATAGTGAGCGAGCTACTGGTCCCATTGAAGAACTCGAAGATGTGCCCATTAGTAAAGCAGATGTAGAAAGGTGCCTTAGGTTAGGAAAGAGCTTGCGGCCCAATATGAAGGTGCAATTACCCAAATTTCTCAAAGCAAACCTGGATGTCTTTGCCTGGAACCATGAAGACATGGTGGGCTTCAACCCTAGGGTTATGTCACATAAGCTCAATATCAACCCCCAACACAAACAGGTTTGCCAAAAGAGAAGGCTAATGACTGCCGAATGATATGCCACGTTAAAAGAGGAGGTGGACAAGCTTCTAGCAAATAAAATCATCCAGGAAGCATATTATCTCACTTGGGTGGCCAATCTTATCCTTGTTAGGAAGAAAAATGGAAAATGGAGGACCTGCATTGACTTTATTGATCTTAACAAGGCATGCCCAAAAGATAGCTTCCTTCTGCCAAAGATCGACCAGCTCATGGACGCAACAGTGGGACATGAACTCCTTAGCTTCATAGATGCCTACTCGATATATAATCAAGTCCCAATGGCCACACTAGACAAAGAGCACACCTCGTTTATTACCAATTGCGCATTGTACTACCACAAAGTGATGCCTTTTGGGCTTAAAAATGCAGGAGTGACATATCAACGATTGGTAAATATGATGTTCCGAGAATGTAGGACAATGGAGGTGCATGTGGATGACATGTTGGTCAAGTCTAAGCAACTCACCAATCATATCCATGACTTGGATGAGATGTTTTGGATTCTAAGGAGGTGCCAAATGAAGTTGAACCTGCTCAAGTGCACATGCAGGGTCGCGTCGGGAAAATTTCTCGGCTTTATGGTAAATAACAAGGGGATCAAAGCAAATCCAAAAAAGATTAAAGCTCCCCTTGACATGCGATCCCCCTCTGGCCCTAAGGACATGCAGAGTTTGAATGGCCAAGTCATGACACTTAGCAGATTCATCTCAAAGGTGACTGATAGATGCGTCCCCTTCTTCGATATTCTGAAAAAGGCAAAAAGGTTCGAATGGATGCAAGAATACCAGGCCACCTTCCAAGAGCTTAAGCAGTATCTCGGAAGAGCTCCACTCCTAACTAAACTGAAAGAGGGTGAGAAGATGATCCTATGCTTAGGTGTATCCTAGTACGCCCTAAGTGTAACCCTAATGCAAGAAGAAAGAGGGGCTCAATTCCCCGTCTACTATGTGAATAAGTGACCACTGGACATTGAGATGAGGTACTCACTTATGGAGAAACTCATCTTCCTATTGGTCGTTGCATCTAGGAAACTGCGACCCTATTTTTAGGCCCATTGCATAAGGGTACTCACATAATTCCCGTTAAGGCAAGTTTTACAAAAAACATATGCCTCTGGCCAGTTACTCAAATGGGCAATTGAACTTACCCAATTCGACATTGAGTGTAGGCCTAAACAGGTGATAAAAGGGCAAGCACTGGCCGACTTTATTATGGAATTCATAGGGTCATGCAAGAGGCAATGGGAACTTTAGAAATCCTATGGTGGGAACTATATGTTGATGGGTCGTCCAACGATCAAACAGCTAGAGCTGGGGTACTCCTCATTAGTCTGGAAGGACACAAGATCCTCTACACCTTAAGGTTTGATTTTCAAGCCACTAACAATGAGGCTGAATATGAAGCTATTGGCTAAGGTAAGGTTGGCCAAGGAGGTATGAGCTGAGAAGGTAAAGATCTTCAACAACTCACAACTCATTGTCTACCATGTGAATGGCGAATACCAGGCCTAGGGGTAAAAAATGACTAGCTACCTCTGGAAAGTCCGAGAGTTGCTAAGTTCCTTTCAACAATATGAGGTCACCCAAGTACCACGAGCCCAAAATGTGCATGCTGATGCCTTGGCTTGCTTGGCTATAGCTAAAGAGGGTGACTTTTCAGGAGCACTCTTAGTAGAATTCTGTCATCCCCTAGTATCGAGCGAGAAGATGTCATAATGACGATCACTAAAGCATCAGACTCCTGGATGCACCTGATCATAGATTATCTATAGAATGACATACTTTCAGAGGACAAGCTCGAGGCATGGCAACTACAAATCAGGATAGCTAGATATTGCATCAACGATGGTGTATTGTATAAAAGGGGGTTCACGATGCCGCTTTTAAGATGCATAGACAATGAAGAATGTAGCACTATCCTCGAGGAGATCCACACAAGCCTTTGTGGGAATCATGCTGGGGGTCTATCTTTAGCCCAAAAGGCTTTTCGATAGGGTTTCTATTGGTCTAAGATGAAACAACACGCGATTGACCTCATCAAGAAATGTGACAAGTGCTAGAGGTTCACAAAGATACCATAAGCTCCGCCGGCCTACCTACGGTTGGTGGTTAACCTATGACTCTTTGCCATTTAGGGAATGGACTTGATTGGGCCACTTCCTACAGCTTGAGGGAACTGTAAACATACGATAGTGGTTGTAAACTATTTCACCAAGTGGGTAGAAGCGAAGGAGCTCACAGAGATTTCCTCTGCTATAGTCGAAAAGGTTGTATGGAATAACATTATTTACAAGTTCAGAGACCCTCAACAGATCGTGATTGATAATGGGACCTAGTTTACCAACAAACAATTCGTCAAGTTCTGCGATGACCTTAAAATTACCAAAAGCTTCTCGGTTGTAGATCATCCACAAGCCAACGGGCAAGTCAAGGCCATCAACAAGATGATCAAGTGAATCTTGAAGACAAGGTTAGAGGCCAAAAAGGGAGCGTGGGTGGATGAATTACAAAGAGTGCTCTAGGCATACAGAACCACACCCTGCAGCTCTACTAGAAAAACTCCCTTCTCAATAGTATACAGATGCGAAACAATGGTCCCCACAGAGCTTGAAGTTGCAACCTAACGAAGAATTACCTTCAACCTAGAGGATAATGATCGATTGCTTGCCGCAAACTTGGACTTATGGAAGTAGGGGAAAAGAACTCACCTCAAAATCATGGCTTACCAACAGTGAGTGGTGAGATACTACAATTGTAAGGTGCAAGCTCGAGACTTTAAGCCTGGTGACCTCATTCTACGCCTTGTCCTCCTGGGAGCATGCAAGCCTAGTGAGGGGGCCTTAGGATTGAACTGGGAAGGTTTGTACCTTATTAAAAGAATTGTTAGTAATGGAGCTTATCATTTAGCATACATAGAAGGGATAGAGTTCCCCCAAGCCTGGAATGCTAGCACCTCCATCGATATTACCAATGAAAGCCCCGATATTTGTAAAAGCTAATCAAATACACATATTTTTGCAATTCCTAAAATATTTATAAAATGAAAATATTTATGGAATTCTATGCAAGAAATGATATGCTCATATACATTTATCTAATCTCAAATGTGCAAACATGTAAGCCAAAAAGAAAGTAAACAAGAATGCATTAATAAAGTCAGTCCATACAAATACTTAAAGGTTCTTTACAATCTCCAAAAAGGGAGGGGAAAAAGAACACAAAGTTATAAAACCCAAAGCCTATGGAGCAGGTGCCTTAGGAGCCGGGTCTTCTTGATGATGGACATTGTGGGGAGAAGCACTGAGAATATCTGCTGAAGGGACAACAACCATCTCAATGGCCTACAAGTCATCTCCCCTATGAATAGCATCGGCAGTGGCAAGAGCTTTAACGTCAAAAGTAACATTCTTGTTAGGAGAGTTAGCCCTAGCGGCCTTTCTCTTGAAGCATTCAATAGCCTAGAGAGCCTGGGGACCAAAAATGGAAAAATCTAGTTCTGAATACTGCTCCCACAAAGTGAAGAAGAAAGTGGCACAAGTCATGGACTTAGCCTCTTTAACCGCATCCACCATTAATGAGGCAGTCTCCGCCCTAATCCTGGCAGCATCTTCCTGTACAAGAGCAACCTCCCTCTTGGATGCCTCCAGCTCCTTCGCGATAGCTTCAGCTTGCTACTCCACCACCTTGACCCGTTGCTCAACATCCATAGCCATTTACTTTGCTGAACCAATGTAATGGCCCTTAGCTTCGGCCCTCTGTCTCACCCAGTGAGCACGTTTGAGTGCTTCTTCTAATTCGATCTTTGACTTGGCTAGATCATTTCTTGCGAGATCGAGGTTCACCATAGTAGCTTCGCAATCTGCTTTTTCACGAGATAGGGCAGCTTCTAACTCCTCAACCTTTTCCCTCAACCCGAGGACCTCAACAACATGAATAGCTAACTCATTTACAAGGCTTGCCTCCCCCTAATCTTGGGCTCAAAGTGCCTCATCAATTTTCATCAACGTTAACAAATTCTGAAGAGTTAGATGACCAAGTTAGATTAAAAAAAAAACTTATCTGTGGCGAGCCGTATAACCCACTAATCTCCCAATGGTAAACTCCTTAGCCTCCAATACTTGAATCCTTCAGCAAGTGCCAAGGATTGTGTCCATGCTATCCATGAAGACTTGAATGTATTCCTTAGTCTTGGAGTTGGGCTCGGTAAACTACTCCACAGCTTTAACTTCAGGCGTCACCTGGTCGTGAGCAACAGTCTTCTTCCTTTTCCCTTTATCTGTCTTTCACTTCTTGGGAGGAGGGCTGGAGGGGGTAGTGACATTGGCCTTAACTACTACTTCAGGCTGTAAAGTTAGGGACGACCCTTGTGAGGGGCTATCTCCAAAGTCAGGGATTAGGCTATAGCGACAGGAATTACATCAACATCAGAAGCTAGCAGGGTCTCCTCCTCATCATTGAATGGGGGCATCTAAAGGATGAGCTCCATTATCTTTTCATAATCCTTAAAATTAGCAAGGCCAACCTTTTATCACTCAATGAATCCCTACTTCCCTGGTCACCTTAATATCTTGGGCCAGAGTAAGCCTATGAAAACAAAGAAGGCTTTTGTTGAAATGGAAGTCATTCTCAAGGTCTTTCAAGGCGGCAAACTTATCCAGGATCTCCCGTTCTTAGCTCGATGTGTCTCTTGCTTGCTAATCCCGTCTGCAAAATAAGGCAAAAGGTCAGAATAGAAAACAAACTTAAATGAACGATTGAACCCACACACCATTAGTTTGCCTACCCAGAGCGAGGACAAAACTAAAATTTCAGAGGTAACGCAAAGACGGGCATGAGATGTAGTACTGATGAGTCTTATAGTGCCTTACATTAGATCTTCCTTTGGCACACCCCTGCGGAAAAATTCTCTTATACTCCATCGGTCGAGCTGAAAGGTAGTAAAGCCCTTCTGATAAGTTCGTGCACCTAAGGTTGTACAAGTAGCACAGAACCTCGGCCGAGGGTAGTAGGAGACCATAGCCCAAGTGAATTAATGCCAGCGAGATGAGTTAGGTATAAGAATTTAGGGTGAGTTAGAACAGGTTGAGCTTCACCTTGCTTAAGAAGTCAATGATGAAGGGCTGCATCGGGAACCTAAGTCCCACAACAGGGTGAGGAATGCTAATAGTGATAAACCCTTGTGGCGGATATGGAGCGTAATTGTGCAGAGATAGAACCATGACGCTGCACCCCTTAGGAACCGATATGATCGAATCGTAGATAGACGCTTAGGAAAATGCATGATAGAGACATGCAAACTGAACACTTGATGATTAGTGGGTCACTAACTTGCACTGAGCTCTTAGCCCTCTATAGGGTCAGGACCAACATTAAAGTCCCCTATAACTCTGCTATCTCTTGAGGTCGTCCTAACGGAATGCTGCACCTACTCCACATCTCGAGATGAAGGACCGGGTTCACCCTCGTCCTTAACCTGGTGATGGTGACACCTATGACCAATGCCCATCTACATGAAGAAAAGAAAGATCGATCTTGTTGCCTTAAGTGAGCCCCACTAATAACTAAGGCTAAGAAACTTCCTATATCGTTGTGCATCTCGAGCCACCCCATCCATAACTCTAGTAGATTAAAAGACTCTGCTAGAGAATTACAAAATCCCAAGGAATCTAAAATGTTGACTAAAGATCCTAGGGCTTACTAATGGATTAATTAAGCAAATCAAAGCATACAGAAATTACTAGGTCAAAGGAGACTTACTATGACAAATCGAGACAAAAAGTTCAAGATGGCTCCTGAAAAGAATCTCTGGTGGATGAGACCTGGGCAACAACTAGGGAATTGAAATAGTACCAATGGTAACTGATGGCAGGAATCAGTCATGGTACTTGCCAGAGAAGACGGATGAAGGGAGTCTAGAAAGCTTGAAGTTTCAAATGATAGAATGAGAGGGAGAGAGGTGGTTTCCTCAGCTTATAAGGCATGCAACTCCACCATTAGATCAAGGAACCCATCGGTCACTTATGATCTAATGGTCCAATAGAAGCCAGTAGTCAGCTAACAACAGCACAGCATGTGCATATACCAAAAGTGAAAGTAATCATTGCAAGTTAATAAATGGGAGTCCCAGAGCCACATGCAAAACAAATGAACGCACGCTTGGTGACCCGTAGAATCGAAGACCACAAAATGGCAAATTGAAGCTTGCAATTTCAAGAGCTCGCATCCAAGAAGTGCTAGCCACACATCGAATCTTGTGCGGGCCACGTCTAAGAAGTACTCCATGCACAAAAATCTTGAACAGACAATTTCAAGACCTCATATCCAAGAAGTGCTAGCCACACACCAAATCTTGCGTGAGCCACATCTAGGAAATGCTCTATGCACAAAAATCTTGTGCGGATAACTTCAAGACCTCGTGTCCAAGAAGTGCTAGCCATGCACCAAATCTTGTGCGAGCCACATCCAAGAAGTGCTCTATGCATAAAAATCTTGCGCGGACAACTTCAAGGCCTTGCGTCAAAGAAATGCTAGCCACACACCAAATCTTTTGCAAGTTGCGTTTAAGAAGTGCTCTATGCACAAAACTCTTGCACAGACAACTTTAAGACCTTACATCCAAGAAGTGCTAGCCATGCACCAAATCTTGTGTGAGTCACGTCCAAGAAATGCTCCAAGCACAAAAATCTTGCGCGAACAATTTCAAGACCTCGCATCCAAGAAGTTCTAGCCATACACCAAATTTTGCGTAAGCCGTGTCTAAGAAGTGCTCCATGCACAAAAATCTTGTGTGGATAATTTCAAGACCTCATGTTAAAGAAGTGCTAGCCATGCAGCAAATCTTGCACAAGCTGCATCTAAGAAGTGCTCTATGCACAAAAATCTTACGCAGACAATTTCAAGACCTCGCATCTAAGAAGTGCTAGCCATGCACCAAATCTTGCGTGAGCTGCGTCCAAGAAGTGCTCTATGCACAAAAATATTGTGCAGATAATTTCTTGACCTTGTGTCCAAGAAATGCTAGCCATACACCAAATCTGGCATGAGTCACATCCAAGAAGTGCTCTATGCACAAAAATATTGCGTGGTCAACTTCGTAATTTCACCAACAAAATCGTGGCTCAATCGAATGACAGATCATAAGAAAGGACGCAACTCCTAGTCTGTGAAGCAAATTGAGAGTTGGTAGGCTTATGTTGTGGGTGTTTTCCAGATAATGCAAGATGAACTGTTCAAGGCCCAACAGAGGAAAGATTCGAGAAGGAAAGAGCCTAAATCAAGGAATCAAGATCGTTCAACAAGGATGTCATGGTAAGGTCGTACTCATTAGGAACCTAAGCTCGTTAGCGATAGGGGGCCTCCACGACCACTCTTAAAGGAACCCACAGAGCCAGCATAGCGAGATTAGCCAAAATAGTCAACAGGCCACTAAGCACAGCCCCGGGTTATTGAGTTAGTGACCTAAGCATATGGAAGGGAGTCCAGTCAGTAGCTAGGGACAGATATCCCCAATCGACAAGTCAGCCTCCAAAATCACTACATCAACCTCCCAATTGTCAGACAGTGATGTGCCTAACATTTATTATCCGATGTCTAGCATTCAATGCCTAATGCGACGGGAATAATCATTTTGTTATCTGAGAATTTACAATTGTAACCCTCTTTCCTTCTATAAATAGAAGGGGGAAGGCAGTGTAACACAGATAGAAAAGAATAGGCATGCAGATACTCTGTCAAAATGATGATGAAGCACTTTCACAGTAAGAGAGCCCTGACATTGTAATCTAATTGAGTAAGACTGAGAAAATCAATGTTCCAAGTTAATACAAGAATACCATGGATGTAGGGGCTGATTTGGCTTTAGCCAAACCACAATAAAAGTCCTTGTTGTTTGTTGTTTTCCTTCTCTTCTTTATCTCTTTATATTTTTTGCATATTGACGTTTTCAGACTTGCAGTTTAGGGGAAACTTGGACTCAAACCTGTTGATCGGATTTTGATGTCAACACCTATAATGAAAACATTTTAATAATAGAATGATTATTGTGTGACTTAACTTTAAGATGAAGTTTATATGTATAGCGGTATCTCTCAATAAAAGAAAATAGTTTGTCTTTATGCACCAAACATGGAAAATATTTTCTATTATATTTTCTAAATAGTAAAAAATCAATTCATTTTCTAGAAATGTATTTTCTTAAATAAAATTCATAAAATTTCATTTTTGTTAAAAGAAACACACCTTGATTAAAAGACTAAATTTCTTTTGCATAGAAAATGAGATGCTGTAATAACTTTCAGTTTTCTTTAGCTCTAATTTTTCATGTATGCTAGAAATGTAGTTTTAGTTTTGACACTAACTCATGAATAGGCTGACCAACTAACCTCGTGCTATTTGGATAACTTTGCCACTCAAAGAAGCCATTCAAAGGAAGACTAAATGAATAAATAAGGTTACCCTATGACAATTGGCTTTAGATGACTGTGCATATGCATGGATGACTGTCTAAATTTACTCACTTTCACATAGTAGCCTCTTATTGGAGTCCTATCATGCCATACACACCCCAAGGTGAGAATCTTACCACTGGGGCCCATAATCACACAAAAAGAGTCTTTATCCCATAGTATTAATAAGTGACAACTGATGTTATAATTTTGTAAGCGAACGATGTAGTTATAGCTAATACTGGCAAATATGGGTTGAATCCCACAGAGATCTCACTTTCAACTACCAGATGTTTGCAATTTTAAGATGCCTAAATCATATAAAAAGAGCAAAAGAAGAGAAATATCTAATGTAAAAGTAGCAAGCAAATAATAATCAAAATATAATAATAAAAGCCTAGGATTGAGGTTTCACCACAATTATGATCTTTAATAATTAATTAAGTTTTTTCCTATTATGATTACTTAATTTATTTGAGGATGGTTTTGCTTAAATTAATTAATAACCTCTTTCAAGATCTAATAATAGTACCTCAGTTAACCTAATTACCTACTTTCGTGGAATTAGATTAAATTAAGCCCTTTAAGATTTATACAAACTAATAAAGATTCCTAAAGAAATTTAATTTACTTTCGTGATTAAAATCTCTTTATTTAACTCTTAATTTTCTAGCGATAACCTTATCCTTTTGGTACTTCAATTATCTACCTAAAACAGGATAAAACATTGGCCAAATACTTTATCAAAACATTGCAGGCATATAGTTGAATGAAATAAAACAAGAAATCACAATAGGGAATTCATTAATAACATTAAGGAATTATAATTGGGCTATTCCCAATCCTAGAATCAATGTCTACTCATGCATAATTGAAATAATAACCAAAGCGAGCAATTGAAAGCAGATCATAATAGGCAAAGAAAGATACAAGAACATAAAATAATAAAGAAACAGATGCAATAAAAATCAAGAGCAACCAAGAAAGAAAGAAAAGAACAAAGATGAGATGTAGAAAATTAAAGAAGTAAAAGAAGAAAATAAAGAAAAGAAGATCAAGAATA
>JANHAO010019879.1:0-13076 GCA_026873985.1 Saraca asoca
TTTTTATTCTTAATTGAAGAGGTCTTTCGGTTGATGAAAGATCAAGTGGAGTAGACTTGAATTGCGGTTTCAATTCAAGTTAAACTACTTTAAAAATTTGTGTTTCCTACATTTTACATTACTGCAAAATTTTAGTTTCTGTAATCTGCAATTTTGGTTTATGCAATTTTAATTAATGCATCATTATTTCTGCTACATTACTGATTTATTTTGTGAGTTAATTCATCTTAATCTTAAACAAATTTGCTTACACTAAAAGATTTCAATTAAGTTTTTAAAAGGTGTATGTAAATTCCCCAGTAGGAAAAGGGCAAGATCCACACTAAACTGAATTTTGCACATTTAATCTTTAAGTTTTACCCCCCAATCTTTATATCCTTGGGACCTGTCACTAGGAAACCCCAGGTAAACAATGACCTTTTCACCTTCCCTTGGTTTGGATAAAAGAACAGCTCGGCCCATGTATTGCTTCAGTTGTTGGAAAATGACTTCACACTGTTTAGTCCACTTAAACTATTTCGCCTTCTTCAGCATAACAAAGAATGGGATACATTTATTTGTCACTTTAAAGATAAATCTACTAAGTGCCATGACTTGGCCATGAAGGCTCTATACATCCTTAATCCCCGTAGGGGATCTCGTATCAACCAGTGCCTTGATCTTTTTTAGATTTGCCTCAATTCTCCTATTATTGACTATGAATCCATGGAACTTTCCTAAAGGCAGCCTAAATGCGTACTTGTGTGGATTCAGCTTCATTTGATACTTCTTTAGAATTTGAAACATTTCCCCCAAATCGTGGACATGGTTGGTGACCTGTTCGGACTTTACCAACATATCATCCATATAAACCTCTATTGTCTTCCTGATTTATTACTTAAACATCATATTCACCAATTGTTGGTAGGTTGCTCCTGCATTCTTCAGTCTAAAGGGCATTACCTTGTAACAATATAGTCTATGGTTAGTGATAAACAAGGTATGTTCCTCACCTTATAGGTTCATGAGGATCTTATTGTACCCCAAGTAGGCATCCATGAAGCTGAGAAGTAGGTGACTAGCAGTTGCATCCACGAGTTGATTAATCCTTGGCGGGGGAAGTTATCTTTTGGACATGCCTTGTTGAGGTTCATAAAATCAATGCAAGTTCTCCATTTCCCATTTTTCTTTTTTACAAGCACAGAATTAGCCACCCAAGTTAGGTAGTAGGCTTCTCGGATGAACTTGTTAGCCAAAAGCTTATCCACTTCTTCCTTGAGAGTGATGTATCATTTAGCAGTCATTGGCCTCTTCTTTTGGTGGATTGGCTTATGATAAGGGTTGATATTGAGCTTATGTGACATGATTTCAGGATCAATTCCACCATATCCTCATGGTTCCAAGCAAAAATGTCTAGGTTTGCTTTAAGGAATTCAATGGTTTTCACATCTAGGGACAAGTTTTTTCCCAGCTTGAGGCATCTGTTAGCATTTACCTCACCAACCTATACATCTTTGAGCTCCTCCATTGGACCCGTTGCTCAGTCTACATCCACCTTGCAGGGATTGAGGTTATGGCTAGCCCCTGTTGTGCTCATAGTTCATAGTTCTCTATCAGAAACCACATTAACCTTCTTTCCTCTCACCTCTAGCTTGATTACATCTTCATAGCAGTGTCAGGCTATATGCTGCTCACCTCACACATATCTGATTCCATTGTGGGTTGGGAACCTAACAATAAGTGTCCTAATTGACGTGATCATGTACAAGTTATTCATTGCAGGTCACCCTAATATCACATTGTATTCTGAGCGATAGTCAATAATTAGAAAATCTGCCAATATGGTGGCTTGATGACTTGAACCCCCAAGAGTGATGGGAAGCCTGATCTACCCTACTAGTTCTATTGCATCCCCTGTAAAGCCATAAAGGGGCTCTAGGGAAGGTCTCAGTTGTCCTGCATTCAAACCCATCTATTCAAAACATCTCTTGTACATGACATTCATCGAGTTGCCTGTATCAATCATAATTCTTCATACCTTAGTATTTCTAATTCTAGCTTGGATAACTAGTGCATCATTATGGGGAGAATGTACCCCTTGCACATTTCCATCTGTGAAGGTGATACTATTTAAGGTCATTCTTGCTTTCTTAGGAGGACCCTTAAATTCACTATATCCTATAAACATGACATGATTTGCTTCTTGGTGCGACCTATTTGAGGTACCTGCAATGTGAAGCCCACTGTGAATGGTAAATATAGTTCTTACTGAGGGTGCCTCTCCTGATTAAGAGTTCATTGGCACTACTACCATGTTGGTTGCTAGTGCTATTGAGGTTACTACTCTGCAGGTTGTATCATATAATCTCTTAAACGACCTCTCTTGATTAGGTCCTCAATTGCATCCTTAAGTGCCTTGCATTCCAAAGTGTTGTGCCTAATTTTATCATGATAAGCATAATACTTGTTCTTGTTTCTGAACTAGTCGAGAGTACCTATAGGGTTAGGCTTCTCAAAATCATCCCTATCCTTTTCCATCACAAAGATCCTTTCCTGTGTATCTAATAAGATGCTATAGCTGTCATGGCAATCTTTATGCTAAGATCGCTTGTTCCTAGCCTTCTCTATGACCTAATTTTTGGGTTATCATCTTGACTCTCCTTGCTATTCTTGGTATTGTTCCTCTTTTTACTCTAGTTAGAGATATTACTCTCGTCCTTGGATTTTTTAGGGCCAAAGGTTTCCTCCCACTGGATCTCTTTGGCAGCTTATTCATAGAATTTACCTAGGTCCTTTACTGAAGACATGTATATGCTCTCATATAGCTTCCCATCTTTGCAGAGTCCCACAGAGATCATTGTTAAAATGCTCTCATCTGAGGGATTCTTTACGTTACCAACCTCATGTCTGAATCAGGTAATGTAGTCTTTTAGTGATTCATTCTTTCGCTAAAAGACTATCACAAGGTGGTAGGGTGGTGTGAGCTGTCTTCTTAATGCCCTATACTAATTAATGAATCTCCTCTAGCATTCATCCCAATCGTCAATGCAATGAGCTTTAGGATTTCAGAATCATGTTTGAGGTATGTCTCTTAGAATGGCTAGGAAGACATGATACTTGACCAAAGGATTGGTTGTTTGAAGATTCATTTGTATGTTAAATGCATCTAGGTGGTCGTATAGGTCGTTATCCTCATTGTATAGTGGTATAGTGGGAACTTTGAACCTTTAAGGGAGAGGCTCTTTCTAAATCTCCCTAGTAAACAATGTCCTCCCTTCATAACAATCTCGATGGCCTTGAGCACGAAGGCATTTTCCAACTGCTCTACCCTCTAAAGTAACTCCTTTACCATATGGTCCTAAGCCTCAGATTGACAGTTGGAAGATGATTGACTCCTCTTTTTGTCATAGAAGTGTCAATTTGAGGTCCTGTGCTTCTTTTACTTATGACCTAACAAGCTTTGATCTGAGAAAGGTCTCTACTTGGTCCTGTTTGAGCCTTCAGCATGATGTAAACCCCCACTTCAGCTTGATGCAAACCCCCACTTCACTGATGATTTCCTTCATTCTCCTCACGAGCTCGATAGACCTTTGACCTTGGCCATGAGTTGGTAGAGCAAACTGAATGGTTATGCTGAAGTACTTCTCTAGTTTGTCTCTCTTCCTAAGCTCCTTCCTATGTTCGTTGGAGAGCTTCTTTTTGTGTAGTGCCCTCAACCTGCTTTTGTGAGCATTGGGCTTGTGCTTAAGTCAATACGCTAATTGCTTTAGCTAACTCTCCTTCCATTTTCTCTAGTGCCTTGTAATTTTGATGCCATGCTTGTATTTTCATCAATAATATCAAGTTGGTGTGAGTCTACTGGGGACATGTTGACGGCAACATCTACAGTGGGGATGATAGAAATGCCTGCCATGAGAAGGGCTGGATCCCTTTGTTGTTCCATATGACCATCAAGCTGGTCAACTGTAGCATCTGAACTCCTGGTAGTTCTTCCTCTGGCCATTAAAAAAAGTCAAGGGGAATGTAGTTTATGGCTCTCCTTTTAGCACTAAGATGTTAACAATCCAATGTGGTTGACCCAAGTCCAGAACCCCAAACTACCAATTGAATGTAAATCGAGAGAGAGAGAGAGAGAGAAAGAAAGAAAGAACAAAGAGACATTAGAAGTTTTTAACGTGATTTGGCTAAAGTCAGTTTGACCCCTATGTCTATAGCTTTTATTATTCTTTTGCTGAGTATTTTGTACTTGATGATTGATTGTGTCATGTACAATGATTTTATCCTTTTTTATAATGGTTGGGGGTTATAGTTTGAATGTAAATCTATAATAGATAAGTATCATAACTTAATAAAGATTATCTATGATAGATAAGTATCATAACTTAATAAGGATTACATAATGGGTTGCCATAAAAATAGGGAGTTGAATGGATTTCCTTAGACTATTGGTTGTGGATGTGTATTTTGATCTGCAAGTTGGGCCTTGTTCTCAACAATTTGAGGTGGCTGCTTTGACTAGCAACTTTAACTCCTATTTAGCGACTTGATGCCTTAGTCCAACTACTTCAATCCTGTGTAAGCTGAGTCGTTATTAGCTGAGTCTGTCTATTGGGATTTTAACAACCCATTATATGATTCCAAAAATACCCATAACAAATATCTAATCCATTGAAGAACTTTAATGAGAGGTTTATAATCAATTACTAGTCTGGGAGCTCCTCTTTTTATTTCAACTTAATTTTAAACATAAAAGGTTGAACAACTCCAAAAGGATTTGCTTGGCCTTATTAATTTTTATCTAACCTCTTGAGTTTCCTTTTCATAGTAATTTAATAATTCTTCTTTCATTTGATTTGGTCTTACTTTTGTTAAAATATTTCTTTCATCAAAATCTTTTTCATTTGATAGAGAAATCATATGTTACTTTCTATCCTAAAAAGCATTTGGAGTTTTTGCATAAACTTTTTTTTTCAAAAAGAACTTTTAATTCTTCAATTTTTTGTTGAATTTGAGGATTTTTTAATTTTTGTTCAATTCTCATGTGATAAACTTCATTTTCAAGATCATAAATAAATTTTTCTTTGGCTTTTAACATATTTATTGAAAATATTTCCTTTTCTTGGATAATATTAATATCTTTTGATATAGGTGGTATGGAAAATTTAAAACATATCTTATTAAATTTCAAAGGGTAAATTCCTTCATAAGTCACTTCGAAAGGATATATTTGACTTAAAAATGGGGTTCCTAAAATTATTGATTCATTCATATTTTTTACTAAAACAAAAGTGTTTTTGAAACAAATTCCTTGATTACATATGTGAGCATTTTCTAATTTTTAACTTATTTACATATTGATTCCACTAGCATTTCTAAAGATTCTTTTGTTTTTTATAATATTTTGTTGGTATTAATCCTTCTTGAATACAATTTAATTTAGCTCCTAAGTCTATTAGAGCATGAAAATTTTGATGAAATTCATTATTGATTACTAGAGTTATTTGACAAATCCATTTATAAAATTGAATTCGTTGCACAACATTTACATGGGGATCTTTTTGTGATTTGGCTAAATCTTCTTCCTTTTGAGGGTTCTCAGGACTTTCTTTACTGATTTCTTCTTCAATGGATATTTTCATTATTTCTACTTCAAGTTATTTCTTTGATTTCCTTTATTATATTATTAATTTCCATTTGTAAGTCTTGAATAGTAACTCTTTTGGTATTTTTAAATCGATTGAAGATTTCTTGTAAATTGTGAGGTTCTATCTTTTCTTTTTTCTCCTATTGATCTATTATTTCTTTTAATTTTAATAAATATTCCTTTTGAATTTCTTTATCTTCTATTTTATCTATTATATCTATCAAGGGTCTTAATTCTTTGGAGAGTGTGTTAATTTTTCTACATGATAAGGAATTTTTGTTTATTATTTTTGAAGGTAAGGTGTGGCTTTCTTTTACTATTGTTGTCTTATTGCTTTTATTGTTAGTTGTTGAATTTTCTACACAAAGAACTTCTTGTTTTGCTTTGGCTGTAGCCTTTTGAATTGTTTTACTATTTTGATTTTTGTCCTTTTGTGTTTTTTCATCTTCCACATCTTTTCTTGAAATCTCTCATCATAGGCTACCTATGTTAGGAGAATTATAGAGACTTTTAGTCTTTTCTTTTATAGGACTTTTGATGATCTTGAGAAAATTTTGAAGGATACCATTTTCTCTTTTCTTTATTCTTTCGAGAATTAAATTCTTGTTCAAGGAATTCTCTATAGTTGCTCCAACAGACACCTAGTTAGACGTCCTATCTCTCCCCACACAAGGCTCTAATACCAAGTGGGGTGGAGCTACTTAGGGAGCTTTGGATCGATAAAATCATTTTAAAAATAATTGAAAATAATGCATATATATATATATGGAAAATGATTGAATAGAGTGATGACATAATAATGAAAAACATGATTAAAACAATAATAGCATAGTGGATTGAGAAATTTACAAAATATTATTGATGCCTTGAATCTTGTACAAGATTTTCATAAAAGAAAATTACAAATTTTGAGAGAGAGATATGGAAAGGGTTACAAGAGGCATTATGGAGAAAGGTCATGCTTTTAGAGGTTAAAGATAAGCCATGCCTTAATCTTGAAGAATGCTTCTATATATAGAGTCTTGAAAGCCGTCGAACTTAAAAAATTATTGAATTGGCTTTTAAATGTCAAAATTTATTAAATTTGCTTGATATTTGGACTTGTCCATAATCTTGATCTCAATTCTTGGTAACGTTGGGTCTACCTTGAAAGGAAATTTTGAAAATCTTGAAAAAGTTGGTAGAAAAGTTGACAGCACCTTTGATAAATGTCTTATTTTTTAGACTTGAAACAATTCTTGAATTGAATTTTGGATGACCTAAATCATTTTGTAATGCTTGGTTCCTTTTGAATTAATCAAACTAATTTGGATTTATCCCAAAGCAGTCATCTTCATTTTCTTGAGTTTGAAAGGCTGACTGGATTTCATTATTGAAAGAATTTCCTCCATCTTCTTCATCACTATCTATTTACGATAAAGTCTTTAGGAGTTTTTTTTTTTTTTTTTGAATTCATGTTTTAAAGATGTCCTAGTTATTTGAGCTGAAAACTTACTTTTTGACATGAAAAAATTACTTTGATCTAATGATATAGCCATCATTTAAGGATTAGTCTTGAAATATCTCAGGACAGTTGTGGAATCAATAAATTCGATTTTGAAACTACTCCACAATTTAACCTTAAATTATTGGGTGAGACTCAGGGGACAAGGATTATAGTATTTTTTTTAATATAAGTGTAGGCCTAAAATAGAATCCAAGCAATTTTGAAATTTACACAAAATAATAACAACTTGTTAATGTTTTAATTTATCTTTGAAGAAAATAGATCAAAACTTTCTTGGATTTTGACATCAAAGATTTTAGGAGAAGGACCACAAATTTTGAACCATTTAGAGAACCAAATAGGTAAAGTTTTTGAACAAACTAAAGTAAATTAAATAAACTAGGAATGATAATAATTATTGTAAAAAAGTTGAAAATATATTTGAAATTTTTTATGAATAAAAGGAAATGATAATCTCCAATCATAATGAGAAGGAACTTGCAAAATTTTGACAGTTGATAATACAATTTTATTTGGATCTGTTGGATCCGCTTTATGTTTTAGTTCTATTGATCAGGTTTGCAATAAGACTAGCTCATAAAATTCTCATCTTTCTAAAATCATCTAGAATGTAATTCCAATTTTTGGGTAATACCTTTTGAGCAATTTCTCAAGGAGAAGAAGCCTTTTGAAAGTCTTTTATAACAGAAATGAGGATCTTGATATGTTTAACAATATATCTTTGATTTTAAACATATTTCGATTTTGTGGAAAAAGAAGGATTAGAAAGACTTGTCAAAGAAGTGGTTGTTTCAAGGTAAATTCTAAAAGAGGTTGGTATTGATCCAAGGATAACAAATCTATTTTGAGTGGGTAAAATAGTAGATCCTATTAATGGTCTAATTATTGAGATATTGAACGAGGTTGTTGTTATAGAGGATTTCATAGCATAATCTCTATGGATTTTTTGGGAGAAGGAGAAGATTTTGTCATCTTCTAAGAGTTAAGTATTATGAAGAATGAACTATGACATTTTTTTTTTGTAAAGAAAACATACATATCTATAGAATAAGAATTGAAAGGACATAATAATTTTAAATAAATTTTTTTGAAAGGATATTGATAGTTGGAGAAGTTGTTAGAGAATATAGACATATTTCTTCGCAATTTTGTAAATAATTATTTTTTGAAATTTCTTTTTCTTCTATATCAGAATTCTCTTGAGTTTGATAAATTTGTTCTTCTTTTTCATCTTGAGAATTCTTAGACTCAAATGTTGTATTAAGTAAAAGTTCTTATAATTGTAATTTTAATTCGTTACTAACATTCAAGTTATTGATTTTTTGTTTCATTTTACAATTTCTACTATAATGACCAAACTGACCACATTTATAACATACTATGGTTTCTTTATTCTTGAAATTTTTTGAGGATTCTCTTGAATTGTTGGTCTAGTTATGTAACTAGTTCTTTTTTATGGTTTGGATAACATTATTCTGCTGGCTTTTATTTTCTTTTTCCTTTTTGCTGAAGGGGCTTCTTGTATGGACTCATAACCATATTGTTAACAAAAAGTTCCTAATTCTTTTTTATTGATTCTTTTTTCATTTTTCATTCTAGCCTTTAATTTTAAATCAATACATAATACATAAGGCTAATCCTTCTTGATTGTTTGTATTGATTAACTAACCATAAGTTAATTCTACCCAAGGTATATCTCCATTAAATTCTTTTATTAAATTATTCTTGACATTTTCAACAAACTGGCTTAGAAGACTTACTATAAATTTTTCTTTCTAATAGGTTAGATTGCAATCTGGCCTTGTAAAGATTCTTAATAAAAATACATCTTTATACCATCTAAAGTTTGTCAAAGTTACACATTTGTGATTTAACAAGGCTTCAAAGGCTCTTTCTTGAATTTGAGATGTATTTCTTATAAATTATTTTGTTATTACTTTTATTAAAATATTAACTATATCAGTTGTTTGGATTATTTATCCATTCACAACTTTTGGCTTAATCATTTGAAAAAGTTGAGTTTTTTCATATTCAATTACATAATAATCCAATCATTCTTTTAATTGACCTGAAAATCCTGCTATGATTAAATTAGTAGTTTGTGCTTCATTATTTTCTTGAATTTTGTAAGTTGTTGCTGCCATTGTAATATTTTTTAATGTATTGATTATTTTATATTCACTTTTGCCATCTATATTCCATTCATGGACCCCACGTCCATCATAGAAATTTTCCCAGTATTGATTTCTTTCTTCATATTATATATCGAGAGATGTAGATCTTGAATAATAATTCCAAGTGTAGTAATTTTAATTTAATCTTTGTTCTTGTCTTGAGGTATATCCTACATAATTTCCATATATTTTATTAACTTGATGATCATCCAAAAATTGGTTTTCTAATATTTTTATGTCTTTTGAAATCATATTAATATTTTTGTTTTTTGAAAAATTTTCATTACTCGTTAAATTTTGTAATTTTATAGTAATTTCTTTCAATAATTCTTCATTATCATTTTGTTTTCTTAATTTCATATTTTTCAATTCTTCTTACGTCATGGAAAAAGGTTTAAAAATTGGTTATTCTAATTTATTTTTTGAACTTTTAGGATCTTGAAGTGTTATATAATTTGATATGTTGTTTATAGAATTTTCTACGTTATCTAATTGGGTGGATATTGTATAGAGAATTTGATTTGAATAATTATTTTGATATTGAATATTTTTTATTTGTCTAAGATTTATATTATTTTGATATTCTGTTTCAGATGCTCCTATTTTGAAAGGAAAAGCAATTATTGAAGATTTAAGATGTTTAAATTTTATTTCTTCCAAAGATGGATGATTTCCTATTATTATTTTATTTGTGGAGGTTTGTCATTGTTGTTTTGATTTTTGAAATATATTTAGATAATTTCAATTTTCAATTTTATTTGTGAAATTTAAAGATGTGGAGTCTTTGTCTACTATTTTTGAAGGTAAGGTGTGACTCTCTTTTACTATTGTTGTCTTATCACTTTTATTGTTAGTTGTTGAATTTTCTACGCAAAGAACTTCTTCTTTTACTTTGGTGGCAACCTTTTGAACTATTTTACTATTTTGATTTTTGTCCTTTCGTGTTTTTACATCTTTTCTTGAAATTTCTTTTGACAGTCTACCTATATTAGGAGAATTATTAAGATTCTTGGTCTTTTCTTCACTTATTGACACATAAGTTTTATGTTTTTTTATTTTTTTTCTATTTCTTTTATTTTTTTGAATTAAATCTTGTTTTTCTTTTATAGGATTTTTAATGGTTTCTTTTTCACAATAATTTTTAAACCTATCAAAGAAATATATGTGCTGTTTTTGCTTTTGTAAAATAACATAATAGAGTTTTTTAATTGAATTTTGAAGATCTTGAGAAAATTTTGAAGAATATCAATTTCTCTTTTCTTTGTTCTTTTGAGAATTAAATTCTTGTTCAAGAAATTATTTATCTAATTTAAATTCTTTTGTTAATGTATTGAGATGATTTCTCAATTCTAAGAAGGTAGGTGAAGTGGGTTCTTGTGTTGAAGCGTAATCTACTTTGTATTAAGGTTCAAGAATATTTCTTTTATAATTTATCCCTTGAAGTTTTATTCAATGTTCTTTTGAATCCGAACCTATACTCCTACATGGATCTAAATCTAATGTTGAAAATAAATCTATTGAACTTCTAGGCAAATATCTTGAAGAAGTTTTAGGTATTGAATTTTTTGAAAATTTTTGAAATTTTGATATTACATTTCCAGAAGGTTCTTCAATTATTTGATTAATTGTTGAACTTTCTTTAATTTTTTGAAGCATTAATTCTGGTAATTTCTATTCTTCTATAAAAGATATTTGATTATGTTGTAGGGGCTTTGGAGTTAATATTGAAGAGTTTTTTGTATTGGCTTCTATCAACAAAGTTTCATTTTTTGGAGAATTTTTAAAATCTTTATTATTGACATTTGTTTTCATAACTTTATAATAAATTCTATAAATTGTATCTACATGTTTTGTTCCATCAATCCATATTCCTTATTTTGTTTTGATAAGTAAGCTTAAAAAGTTTTTTTATGTTTAGATTATTAAGGGCTACTGTGAAGTCTAGAAAACAGTTGAAATATACAGGATCATTATGGAGGTTTGACTATAAATAGGCTAATATTGAGGTTTTGAAAAGTTTTTCTCTAGTATCTCTTAACTCTATCAATATTGGAGTATCTATTCCTAATCTATAGAGAGGTTTTACAGCTACTTGAATCAATCCTACATGTAAATAATTATAATGTTTTTCATGTTGATCTATTAGATTTCTTGAAAGAAGAGTTATTGAATCATAAGTTTTATAGATACTTAGATTTTGTTCATAAGTTTTGATTATATGATCTTGAAGCATATCTAATCTTCCTATTTTGTAAATTTCTCAAGTAGGTATTCTAGGTATATTCCAATTACATAAATTTTTGCTTTATATTTGAAATAATTAATTCTTGACTATTTCTTATATCTTGATTAACCTACTTTGGGCTAGACTCTTGACTAGAAGGTACTAGTTCCTTGTTCTCGAAGGATAATTTCCTAATTAAGTGTGCCATTTTCTTATAGGATAGTTTTCTAATTAAGTATGCCATTGCTACTTTTGAGTTATCTCCAATTATTGAGATTTTGGTTTACTCACTTAGATTTTCTAGATCTGGTTGTACAGGACCACTCCTATCTACGGGACCACCTAACACCATAGGACCACCCAACATGCCCTCTCAGCTTCAACACGACTGACCAATGAAGCTCTTAAGGCTCACCAATGCAGCGTACTAGAGCTGACCAATACACAATTGGTATGTAGAAACCCTAAGTTTTGACCTCTACCACAACAATTTTTTACTTCTCTACAGTATATATATATATATAATAAATATGAAAGATTGGCCAACAATAATTGACTAGATTTCTATATTCCTTTTTATGTTTTGATGATAAGTTCTAGAATGCACTTTGAGGATTAGACCTTAGAGTTTAAGAAAGTTGGGCTTAATAACTCATTTGAGTTTTTTTGCACAGTTGGCCCAAATTTCAAAGGTCATTGTTAATGTTATGGGAGAATCAAAATGCATACCACACTTTTTAAGCATAATCTAAAATAAATTGATTAGAATTTAATCAAATTGTGTCAAATAGTGAAATCACGAGACCACCTAACACACCTTCTCAGCTTCAATATGGCTGGCCAACGTGGCTCTTAAGGCTTACCAACACAATATACTAGAGCTAAACAATGCACAATTAGTATGTAAAAATCCTAAGTTTTGACCTTTATCACAACAATTTTACTTCTCTACAATATATATATATATATATAATTTTCTCCCTCCTTTTAATATCAAAGCTTTCTGGTTTCATCAAGATATAGATATGAATAGTGAATCACTTTGCCATATAAAATAGATATTAATATTTCAACATGAACTTCCAAATCTAGATTACTTAGCCCCTACTTATGTTTTTATACAAGCAAAAGGTCTCGGAGGTTTCTTCGCCCTCTAATCCACTCAAAACGGGCTCACTTGCCTCCTACAGTTGATTGCGAGTGTCGAGGCAGATCGAATTAGAAATTTATAAATTGGAGCTACCTAAACTAACTTGTAGCATAGGCAACCCAGGTTGAACCCAATGACCATTTTAGGATGATGTTATCAATGATATTAGGAGATGTAAATGAGGGGGTTGGCAGAAATGAAACCTAATAGAAAACACACTAAAAACTAAACCTAAAACTACAAATAGACAAGCAACCAGCCCAAGGAACTACTTGAGATTAATACACCCTTGATTGCTAAATATTCATTCAATTTGCTAATCATATTCTCAGGCTTAAAACCAAAAACAAGAATCCTTAAAATTGATTAATGAATCTAATCAGAATTCAGCCCTCAAA
>JANHAO010019880.1:0-13072 GCA_026873985.1 Saraca asoca
TAATTTCTTCTTTTATTTTCTGTTCTTCTTTCTTTCATTCCTCTTTATCTATTTCTTTTATTTGATTTGGATAGTTAAGTTGTAAGGATTCTAGTACTTGAAATAGCTTTCCTGTGGGATTGACCCGTATTTGCCGGTACTAGCTACAACTATGCCGTGCACTTGCTGAATTTAACACATCATATGCCAGCTTTCTAAGTTGAGGTCCCCTGAAGCTCATTCCAGAGATGAATTGACAAAATTACCAGCTAATGAGCTGAGGCCCCCCTCGAGCTCATTCCAGAGATGAATTGACAAAGTTGCCAACTTCATAGGCTGAGGTCCCCCAGAGTTCATTCCGAAGATGAATTGACGAACATTTGCTAACATAACTATGTGCTCGTTGAGGTGCGGAGGCACTATTAAATGCTGACAGTGCCAGTGTAGATGTGTGCTCGCTGAGGTGTAGAGGCACTATTAAATGCTCATAGTGCCAGCATAGCTGTGTACTCACTGAGGTGCACAGGCACTATTAAACACTCATAGTGCCAGTGTAGCTACGTGCTCACTAAGATGCGGAGACACTATTGATCACTTATAGTGCCAGTGTAGCTGCCTGCTCACTGAGGTGTGGAGGCACTATTAAACACTCATAGTGTCACTATAGCTGCATGCTCGGTGAGGTGCAGAGGCACTATTAAACACTCGAAATCCAGTGCAACTATGAGCTCGTTGAGGTGCAGAGGCACTATTAAACACTCAAAATCCAATGCAGCTATGAGCTCATTGAGGTGCAAAGGCACTATCAAACTCTCAAAATCCAACAAAGAGCCATGAGCTTAATAAGGTGCGAAGACATCAGAATCAACTTAACTACCTGCACAAGGTTCAATAAAGTCACCAGAATAGTAAAACATAGCTCTCATGTGAACAAATATTCTCAGACTCATTAACATGGTCCTTTCAGGCACAGCTCGCATGTGACCTAGGTAAATTCCACTTATTATTGATCAGAGCAACCATATGCTAAAGCTCATTACACAAAAGTTATAGCCAATAGGCCATGTGAACATTCCATTAATTTGTAGCAATACACAGAGGCGGATGAAGACATCTAATACAACATTCAAGAGCTGTACAGAGAAGCTTATTCATTAAACGGCCTCATCTAATAAGGTAAATTTACATCAGAAAGAGGGAAATACAGAGTTAAAAATGAGAGCCTGGAGCTAATGTTGAAAGCAGAAAGCCATCTACCAGGAGACGAACTCCCACCAGTAGGAAGACTAACGAGCCCAACTGCTCCTACTTATATCCCTCCTAAGCCAGCAATTCCTCCTGGACCAAGCCCAGAGCAATTCAAAAAGGCGCTAGGAGTATGGCTAGCAAGGCTGGAGATCATGGTGAAGCCGTGAAGAGGTAACCCAAGATCTGCATAAGACTTCCTTGAAGCTAGCATAAAGAGCTATCCAATGGGAGTCACGTGCAGCAGGCCATTCATGCTTTAAAATCTTTTGTAGTAGGCCATACGTGCCTCAGAGAGCTTCGTCAGAAGCCAAGCTATCAGAAAAATGAAGGACTTAACTTTGATCTCCATTTAAACACTTTGCCAAGAAATCTGAAGAGCTTCACAAGTATTATATAGACTAACTAGGTTTGCTGAAGGAACCAAAGGGTAATTGGCCACCTCTGATCAAGTGGTTTAGAAGGAATAAAGTTGCCATGCTAATGGCTGAGGATCACGCTCAAAAAAGAAGCATGGTCTAGCTCAGGTGAAGTGAAGTTTGAAATGACAACATAGCAAACTTAATGCTGAGGACTTTGACTAAGAAGCATTGTAACTCCCAGTCCATGAAGTGAACTGAGAGTTAGGGGGCTAGTGTTACTAGTGAAATTTGGCACTGAGAAGCTGGCTGGCAAAGGCCCAGAAGGAACTAAATCTATCAAAAGAAATGAGCTTGCTATGCGAGAGGCCACAACTCGCTGAAGAGAATTTAGGTCGCTAAAGGATAGAGCTCATTGATCGAATTAGCTCAGAGTTGTAGGCCAGTGGCATTCTCAGCAAACGAGCTCAAGCTCGCTAGGACGTGACCTCACTCAGCCAAAAGCCCATTGAGGCAGAACACAAAGCCAACAAATAACTTGTATCGCCATTCTACAAATATGGCAGTCGGGTCCCATCCGCAATAAGCAGTCTACAGAAGCCAGTCTATAGTACCCTAAGCAGTCTTGTACATTTAATATTTGATGTAATAGATACACAGTTAATTTAGTTTCATTTTGTACCCCTCCATGCTTTTATAAATGGGGGCTAGAGTCATTGTAAAAAGAGAGAACATAAAACATATAGGAGAGTCAACTAGGATAGTTGAATAAACACTAGCAAGAACTCTGCTAAATGTAATAGAAAAGCCTTGTAAATGATCTTTCATATTAATAAAATTATCTCCATGGATGTAAGGTCCCGTGTCATCTGGATTTAGCTGAACCATGTTAACCCTTTGTGTACTCCTTTCTCTTCCTTATTCCTCTCGCCATTCAACACCTCTTCATTGCCTCAACAAATAGGAAATAGCTTGGGTCCCCAAAGAATCTTCTCCATTGGTCGGATTTGGGTCTAACCAAAATCCATCATCAACATAAGACAAGTTTATCTCAACTACAAGGATAGCTAAAGTAAAACTTCTTCTACTTCATGGTTTTGAGAGAAGCTTTACAATTTTGCTTCCAATGGCCTTTTATTATGTAATGGTAGAAGATACCTTTGGAAGCACTCTTTTTTTCCTTCTATACTTCTCCTTTTAGGTTTTTCAACCTTAGCCTTAGCCTTAGCCTTAGAACTCTTTTTAGGCTTATTCTTCTTACCCTTCTTGTGCTTAGAAGAAGTATTGACCATTAGTATAAGTTATTCCATCTTAAAAGTCATCTTGATAGTCATAGGCATCATGACCAAACTTTGAAAGAGAGACCTCTTTCTTATTCCTGAAGAAATTCATGATAAACTACCCATATGACTTAAAAAGGTAATGCAATATGATGTTCACTATATGATAATTATTGTTCACATGGTTGAGTTGGGCCAATCTCTTTATTAGCCCAATCATCTTTTGAACATGAGTTACAATAGATGATCCTTTAGCCATCTTGTAGTTGAATAGTTCACGAGATACCTGGTATCTCTTAATATGAGCTAGCCCTTAATAAAACTCTAACAAATGCAAAATTATCTTAAAAGTAGTCATATTTTCATGCTACTTTTGAAGCGTAAGAGACATTGAAGTCGACTGATTGTTCATTATCTTCAAATAGAGGTACTATTATATAGGATGCCCTAGAGACAATTGTTGTAATGGCATGGATACTACAAATCTTAGCTTGTTTAATAAAACATTATGTTTTTTACCTCTTTGCCAATTTAGTCTTAAATATGTATATGCTTGATATATGTATACTATCTTGGATAAAGTGTTTGAAGTTATAATTGTCTATAAATAAATCGCAATGGAGATTATGATTATGAGATAATTTCTACATATATTTATAAATTCTAAATATCTATGGTTGTGGAATAATTGAGAAGATAGGATATCAATTATTCATAAGTAAAGCAACATATGTTATGTCACATTCTCTGGAAGATTGCGATGATCTCATACACTGTTTGATTTGGAGATATTTGGACAAGCATATAGGTCTATGTTAGAGAATGTATGACTAGATTAATCCACCTTAAGACACCATATGGATTGTTACCATCTATCAATGAACTTCACATGTGAAAGATGGTGTAAGTAATCCTTAGACTCAAGATTAACACAATATCACATGTATGGAGTTGTGTACTTTGATTTTATTCTAGGCTTGCAGTCTTGAAAGAGTAAATACGAATAAATTTGGGTACACCATGAAGTACATGAAGATAATAATTGATCAAGAGAGAATTCATCCTCCTTGGTAATAAAGGAGAGATATTCTAAAGATGATTTGACAATTGTGCTATGATAAAAATCATAGGCCCATGTATTAATTGATATATAAAAGGAGTTTTATGTTTAATCAATTAACAATAAATACAAGGAGTTTTATGTATGAATGATTATCAGATAGCACATAGTCAAACATACACCCTAAATTGGAAGTTTATAGGTTTGACACATGAACCATACTCTTAGTCTAATTAAAATATCAAGAGATGAAGGGATTGAACTACACATCAACATCTTGTCATGAAAGGTTTGATTTCCAAATAAATCTATTCCTAGCATTTGGATTGTCATGATACTTTGCTAGAAGCTGATCATGATCTATGAATTTGTTTGAACAATTTAGAGAAATTTTGTTGAATTAAAAGGAGTTTTAATTCAATAGAGCTTGAAGAAGCCTATAAACAAATTCATTGCTAACATGCATGGAAGCCTAATAGGTCACACATTATAGCATCACTTTGATACAAAGTCAAAGGAAAATTAGAATGCAAAATGTTATGAATTTAAGAGTTGAACTCAATGAACATCTTGCGAATTTGAAATGGTTAATTAAGTGTTCTAATGTGATTAGAAGTGTTAATTAATCAAATGTTTAATAATTTTAAGATTATGATTATTAAATAGCAGTAAATTTCCATAGTTGATATTTAAATGTTAAAGAACGTTTATATCAACACTGGAGGAAATTTGAAATAAAGGAATGGTTCTTCACTTAGAAATTGTTGTAATTCAATTAATTAAAATAATTAGAAGATGATTATAAAGAATGAATTTATGATTATTGACTCATAGGAAAGGTTTGTGCTTGTTGGACACAAAGGAGGGAGCCTTAAGCTATGGAGTGTGGACTTGTTGGGCTTAAAGGGCTCAACTAGCCATGTAGCCCATTCGCCTTGAGTGGATGACATAATCAAGCAGCAACCCTAGCTTGTGCTTCACTGACAAGCCTCCTCACTCTTGCTTGTGCTCCAGGCTCCTCTATAAAAGGAGGAAAGAAGCCATATCGGAACATAGAGAACTCTAACACAAGAGTTTCAATCCTAGCACAAGTGTTGTGTACTAACTCTCTCCTAGTGATCTCACTGATCTCCTTTATGCATTCAAACACTTAACTTTGCCTTAGTAAATTGTGATTCCTTGGAGAGCTAATAACTTTTAAGCTACATGGTTATATTTCCAATTCTACAAGTTAAGAGAACTTCATAGAAGCTTTGAATCAACTTGGTTCACATGGAGCACCGTTGGTGTTGGAGATAAAATCCCAAGGAGTTGATCGTGGGGCTTGTTTATGAAATAGCTTGGAGATCAAACTAAACTCTAAAGAATGAGGATTCTAAGAATAACTCTCATGAACGTATAATTTAAATTGCTATTTTAAATTAACTTTATTTTTGAATTAAAATACAAACAATGTGATCTAGGTTTAGGAAAAATTTTAAATTTCTGTTGTGCAGATGTTGATGATCAGCATATTTGATATGCTTATTTCCATTTTTTCTAATAGTGGTATCAAAGCTCATGTTATTCAATACTAATTCATGATTAAGGATTTGATTGTTACGATATAATAAAGATTATATGCATGTTGTAACTTGATTCCATAAGATCAAAATTTTTGTTCAAGGTGCATAATTGTTTTTGTAGAAAATTTTTTTACAATTCAATGAGATTGGATCTACACTTTTGAATGAATAATACATCATAGAGTAATAAACCAAACATATGGCTAAACAAGGGGTTGTCTGGCCAACTAGTTGGCTTGTGATGATATCTTGTTGAATAGCAAATTGGCCAAACCAACCTACTAGTTGAACTACTCGATCACGGACAAAGGTTGAATAGGCTTTGACCTTTCTCCTCCATGGTGGTTTTGGCCACCTTGATTGGTTGTGATGACAATCAACCAGCCCCATGATCTAATCCTACAAATACAATTTTGAAAATTAATTGCAATTAGAACCAATTTTGAAAAACTTGCCTAAGTTATATTCATATGATTATGGAAACTTTCCTTAACTTTAAAATTCATTTGAATATGATTACAAATTGATTGAAATACGATGGTCCTAGTAAAGAAATTAAGATTGCGAAAATAAACTGATCTTGCCCTTTTCTTGTTGGAGAATTTTATACACCAGTATTAAATAATAATGTTTCTTTTGATGAGATAAGCAGGAAATTGATAACCAGTAGATGTGAAGGTGATAAAGTTTAAAGATTAAAAGTAAAAGTAGTTAAAATGTAAATAGTAGAAGAAAATTGAAGACATAAGTTTTTAAAGTGGTTTAACTTGAATTAAAATCACAATTCAAGCCTACTCCACTTAATCTTTCTCAACCAAAAGGCCTTATGAATTAAACACAAAACTATCAGGATTGACAGGCTCCTGAATTGCTAATCTTTACAACAAACACACAAGAAATTAATAGCCTTCTTGCTAACCTAGAAGAATTAACACAGGCTCTTCTAAACCTATAAAAATTTTTAACACCTAGAAATCTCAAATAAATGAAATAGAATAAGATAGGGATTGAAATTACAATACCAGTGTTTGAGATGAATATCTCAAACAAACTATAATAATCTCAGGTAATCTTTAATCCAATTAGCTTGAAGAAATCTCAGAGAATTGATGAAGTAGAGAGAAAATTGTATTTAGTTCTTTCTCAACAGTTTTCACATTGAATTATGTAGAAAGCCTATGTAAAAATGTTTATATATGAAAGGCAATTAAGCTTGAATAACTGCTATAACCATTTATAATAGAATATCTAAATTTCAGTTGTCGCATCGAAGTAGCATCGATTATAGTTTGTTATTCACTAACTCATCGATGTGCAATCAAAGTAAATTTTGTTATTCACAGCCTTCGCATCGATTACCACATTGAAGTGGCCATATTTCCCAACCTTTGGTAAAAACTATTTTCTTTATGCATCGATGTGACTTCAATTGCCATATGAACTTTTTCATATGTTCTTCAATACATTGATGTCACATCGATTCAGGGTGTAAAAAAGAGTTTTAAAAAGAGTTGTTTTCTTCAAAGAATTTTTCTACTTCATTATTTAGTTAAAAATATTTGGATCAAACATCATCTAAGCTTATTTACAAAAGATCCTATCAAAGAAATAAATCCTAAAAACTAATGTTGGATCTCTTAAATTCTGAATCAAATATTAACTATCTTTTGAACCTGAAAAACAACAAATCAAAAACACTAAAATATATTATTAAATAAAATTGTTTTTCAACATTAAAACCAAGGAAACTATGTAGCTTAGAATAGGCTAGGCTAACAATCTCCCCATTTTTTATGTTGACAAACAATTTTAGATGAGGTCCAAAATAAAAGAGATTTGAGGGAGGAAATAATCTAAAATGAAGCTATATGCTTTTTCTCCCCCTTTTGAAACATCACAAATAATGTGACATGGGAAGTAGGAAAAGAAAACAAAAAATCATTGCTCGCCCCTTAATTTATGAAAATTTTGTTTCTGTATCGATTATGTAATCAATTTATGCAATTAAAATGGTTATACAGAAGCATTGAGAATGTTGCTGCACCGATGTATAAATCAATTAAGGTGCCAAAATTTTGAAAGAAAAATCGATGTTGTAACGATGTATGTGTATCAAGAAGTAGTACAGCGATGTTGAATTTGATGTAACAAGTAAAAAATAGTTTTTATAAACGACTAAAATGTGTAAACTTGTTCCTTAATCTTTTAAACTCATAAACTTGCAAAACAAACTTAAGAAACTCCGATGCTTAAGTTAGATTTTGCATTAAAATAACAAGCATAACAGATCGAGTAAGAATAAAAAAAATCAAACAGGAATAACAATAAACAATTTAGAATCTTGTTTTAATTTTGTTCAATTTCTTTAAGGTTTAACATTCCTATTTCTGAGTTGCACAGCTATATTTGTTTCTTTAACAAATTCAAGAGAAAGATGATAAAGATAAATATTGCAATAAATTAGCTTAGGATTAATATCGATTCATTCACAAAATGAATCAGCAATATAGCAGAAATAATAATGCAGTAATTAATATTGTAGAAACTAGAATTGCATATTGCAAAAACCTAAATTGCAAAAACTGGAAATAATTATGCAGAAAAAGTAAAGATCATGAAACATAGATTTTTAAAGTGGTTCAACTTGAATTAAAACTGCAATTCAAATCTACTCCACTCGATCTTTCATCAACCGAAAGACCACTTCAATTAATGAAATAACATCAAGATTTAATTAGGCTCCTAAATTGCCAGTTTTACAACAAGACTTTACAGGCTTCTTGCTAACCTAAAAGAATTAAACTGGGCTCTTCTAAATGTAAACACACACACAAGATTTAAAATAGGAATCTTGCTAACCTAGAAGACTTAAACTGGGTTCTTCCAAACCTAGAAACTAGATTTCTAACACTAAAAATCTAAAAGAAAATAATAGAGATAAAGGTAAGAATACAAAAGCAAATTTGAGATAAAAATCTCAAATAGAACTATGTGAATCTTCAAACAAAAGCTCTAGGATTTTTGAATCAATCCAAATAAAAAATGTAGAGGTAAGAGAGATGAGAAAATAGTTTTTTGCACTTTAATGACGAAGAAAATCAGTGAATAATCGTTTATATAGAAAAGGTAGTTGGGTTGTTGCAACTGCTATAACCGTTTATAACAGAAAAACTAATTTTTAGTTGCTGCATCGATTACAACATCGATTTAGGATGTTATAACTCATGCATCTATGTGATAATCGAAGTATAATATGTTGTTCACAGCCTTCGCATCGATTATAGCATCAAAGTAAGTAGTTTTCCCAAACTTCGGTAAAATAATTTATTCTTCATGCATCAATTACAACATCAATGTGTACATAGATTTGTATTTCATGCATCAATTATAGCATTAATTCAAGAAGTAAAAAATAGTTTTTATAGCTTTCGCATCAATTACAGCATTAATGCATACATCAATTCATGAAGTAAAAAATAGTTTTTTGAGTTTTCTTCAAGTGGTTTAAAAACTATCTCATTTTGAAAATCATTTTAAGAAAAACAATTAGATTTAAATTATGAGAAATTCACTTACAAAAGATCTTATTAAATCAAAATAAAATCCTAAATCTAATGTAGATCTTGTGTAGAATCTTGATGAACTTTGAACCTGCAAATATTCAGCAAACATTACAACACATAATCATAATATGATATGATCAAAATTATTTTCATCATCAAAACAAAAGATAGTCTAGCTGGCTAGGCTAACAATTTCCCCCTTTTTGATAGTGACAAAAAATTTTAGATGAGGATCAAAGTTTATCAAAAAAATCAATTTGAAAAAAAAATTATTTATGATTAAAAAAAATTTATTAACTCTTGTAAGTTCTTGTAAGCTCTCCCTTTCATATATCTTCCCCTTTTTGGAAAAAGTTTTCCATCTCCCCCTTTTTGGAAATTTTAAAGCTCATCTAAAATCAAGCTTAGAGCTTTCTCTTCCCTTTTTGGTGCATCAAAAAGCAAAAGTACCTTTTAAAAATTTAAAAATTCAAATCATATAATAGGGTAAAGAGAATAAGGGAATTTTTTTTTTAATTTGCTCCTCCTAAAATAATGATTGATTCAAAATAGATTTTGCCTCAAAAACTCATATAATATACCTGAAAAATATTGAAAAACAAGTTTTTGCAAAAATAAACATAACAACAAACAAAGAAAAATAGGGAGATAGGGGGGTCAATCTTTTTGTGATGAAAGGAACTATTTTTCATCATCAAGAGTTGCTTCAGATTCTTCTTCTCACATCTGCAAAATGAAACTATACTTGCATTTGTGGTATCGAATGTAATTTGGATCCATAATGGTTTGTAAACATAGAGAGATAACATTTTGGTAACCATACAAGCTTTTCATTTTGTTTCAACAAATATGTTCCATTTTTATAGAGGCAGTACCTGATGTGATGTCCCTTTTTATTGCAATAAAGACATGTGATGTGACTGTGATTTTTATTTGATCTAATAGCCAGTGTTCTTTTCTTATTATGCTAGCTATATCCTGAACTAGATTTACTATTGAAACCAATTTGGTTCTGCAGCAGGTCATTTAATTTCATTTTACTATCAAAAAAACTTTGCAGAGTTTTTATTAAAGAAGCTATCTCAGCCTTATAACTATTGGAAAAATCACACTTTTTTTTAGCATTCAGTTTTTCTACTAGTGCAGTCAACTCAGCATTTTCTTTCTTCAAATTCTTAAATTCCTTCAGCAGGTCTCCTTTTTCTATTTTAGCCTACTTAAGCTCTTTTGTAATTTTAAGTAAAGAGTTATGAAGTTGAATGCATAGGTCTTTAAGCTCATCATCATTTTCAGATTCACTATTATCAGATTGATTATACTCATCAGATTCATCATCAGCAGAATTATGGAAGAAGGATTTTGAGCCAAATACCTCAATATCTTGATCATGCTTGGCCATGAGGCATAGTAGAGCCTTATCTTCATTCTCCTCTTCTTCTAAAGTAGATTCTGCATCATCATCTTCATCCCAGATAACAAAATTTGATCTTTTGTTGGATGATCTTCTCTTCCTTCTCTCATTCTCTATTTGTCTCTTTAGATAAATTGGACAATTAGGCTTGATGTGACCAGATTTTTTACACTCATAGCAAGTTTGTGTGGTACTAGTGTCTTGTTCACCCTTGCTTTGTTTTCTGCCTATTGGGGCTACTTTCCTCTTTTGATTTTTCTTCTTTTCTTTAAGAGTCATGTGTAGAGTTGTTTGGTTAGTGTGGCAATTTTTTCTACATCACTTTTTGAATCTCCTACACTTGAGTCTAAATCACTTATAGCCTTCAATGCCAAAGTTTTCTTGTGTTTATCCTCTCCATTCTTTTTATATCTTCTCAATTCTATCTCATGTTTTTCAAGATTGCCAAAGAGCTCCTGAATGATAGGAATGCCCATCTTTAAGGATTCTTTAATAATAATGACCTTGGGCTACCATTCCTTTGTCAATGATCTAAGAATCTTGTGAACAAGGTTAGCATTATCAAATGTTCTACCTAACAACATCAAATGGTTACAAGTTAGCTTATCAGAACCTAGTTACCAAAATCACCATAATCTTACACAATGAATTTCTATTTCAAAGTATTGTAGTTTCAATGTTAAAGTTTCAATTAGGATATACTCATATAAATAAAAAAAATTGAACTTAGGAAGAAGCAATACCCACTTATAGTTTGACAAAATGTTAAGGGTTTTGGCTAAGACTATGGGATGAGTATAAGGAAAAGGTATGATGTCACCGACTGTGGAAGAGTGATGAACATCAAAGCTATCACTAGCATTGGCATTTTATGGTGACTGGCTAGTAGCAGGATAGTCATTGCTCTAGTGAGCGAAAAGGCCATCTGAGCGAGAGGGAAATGCCTTTGGTGAGCCAAGCAGCTTGATCAGAGTTGGGGGAATACTTGTTAGAAGGGGAGCCACCATTGGTGGGCTACTGATCAGGAAAGAGATAATTGAAAACAAAGTGAATTGGAGGTGGCCGAACAAGGAAGCTATAGGGTAGAACGGTCGAGCTCAATACCTTAACCCAACTATGTCGCGTCGATGAACTAATCAAACTTGCAATAGCCAAAGAAGAAAAAGCCGAATAGGGCACTGAAAATGTTCTATAATGATAAGTTCCGACTAAGATAAGGGCTACTCCAGAAACTAGTTGAAGGATAGGAAAACCAAACCAGGAAAGAAGGAGAAGAAGCTGATTGCAGTGGGAATGGCAAAAGATGGAGAAAGAAGAAGAGAAGCAGTAGAGGTTTTTAGGCGAAAGAGGGAGCATAGCTTCTTTTTCTAGAAAAATGAAGAAAGCAAGGGGGCCAGTGCTCAGAAATAAGGAAAAAAAAGTGAAAAGAACAATAGAAGAAAAGATAAAAAGGGGCAAATTGCACTTTGGCCTACAATAAAACATTTAGGTACTCACTTTAGTCTACCAGAAAGGGGAAAATTATTCTTTAGCCACAACATAAAAATTTAAAACATTTATTATAGTCCACCCAATTTCAAAATACTTACTGATGTGTTACATTTTTCCACTCTCTTTTAATGACAGTGGAACATAGTTTTACCTTTGACATCTAGTACAATGTTGAAAATCTAAAGGGCAAATTAGTCTTGAGAGTTTTATTCCATTTCTCTTTCAACAAAGAATGACTTTGTAAAATACGAACCTAATAAATTTAGTTTTCAACAGCATAAAAATTACCATAACTAATTCTCTTCGGTTGACTCTCATGGCAAGAGACCCAATATGTTTTCTGACCACTTTTAGATGTGGAAGAATTACCTTTCTTGCTCATATAAGGTGCGCTATCTATCATTTTGGAATAAAAAACAATGTCAAATTGGGACAACTAATAAGTAGTACCAAAATGGATTAGATATCCAATGATGGGAAGCCATAGTGGGTCAAATAGTACCAAAATAGATTAGAAATATAAAGGTATTAGTAGCCATATCTTTGAATTTGTGTATGTTATCAACCATAATAGGATGGAACAATAACAAAACCAAACAAAAACAAATTCTTTAGTATGTTAAGAAAGAAAGACAAAATGAAAATCAATTTCGAATTATTGGAAAGGTATATTATGTTGAAGGTTTAGGTATGAATCATGTGGGTGTAACTTGCTTTTATATTAGAAATAATGAATTACATATAAATGATTATGTCAGGTCCCAGAATTAAAGAATAAATTATTGCAAAAATAATTGGATCTTGCCCTTTTCCAATTGGGGAATTTACATACACCTTTTAAAAACTTAATTGAATTAGATTCTTTATGGCTTGATTAATTAATTCAAAGGTAACAGATTAATGTTGCTATAATGTAGAATGTAAAAACTTAAGTAGATAGCAAGAAATTAAATTATGCAGTAATGTACAATGCAAAAACCAGAATTGCAGAAAATGGAAGATAATTATGCAGTAAAATAAACAAGAAACACCAAAAATTTTAAAGTGGTTCAACTTGAATTGAAACTGTAATTCAAGTCTACTCCACTTGATCTTTCATCAACCGAAAGACCTCTTCAA
>JANHAO010019881.1:0-13053 GCA_026873985.1 Saraca asoca
ATAATAATTGAATTGCCATTAAAACGTGATATAATGTATGCAAACAATCATCCCATGATTGGCTTCTAGGGCATACACTAACAATTTCAATCAAATTTTATGTATAAAAGATACATGTAGTTCATCTTCCTTTTTGTAAGGTGTAGTTGATTTTTAAGATGTTATTTTTCACTATGGCTTTCTTGATCTGAAATCAAAAGGAATATGTTCTCATGGTCCAATAATAAATCTAGTTTTGATAATGCGTGCAAACATCTTGATCGTATGTTATGCAATGAAATTTGGATTTCCCATTTTCCTCACTCTTAAGTCCAAGGACTTCCTATTTATGCCTCAGATTATGCTCTGCAAGTTTTGAACACAGAAAAAGTAATTCCTTTTAGAAGTAATCATTTTAAATTTCAGGTGATGGGGTTGACACACAAGGATTGCTTACAAATAATATCTAGCATTCTAATACTTCAAGATCCTTGTCTTTTTAGTTAGTACATAAATTAAAGTAGACTCAAAAAGAATTAAATCTATGGGATTGAAATAAATTTGGCAAGTTACATCATACTATCAGAGAATTGGAATCAAAATTGCAAAATATTCAATTTGGTCATGATGATTTTAATCCATCAAAAGAGAGAGAAGTGGAAAGTAAACTAGAATATTTTCTGGATTGTCTAAAAATAGCATGGGCTTAAAAGGCAAGATAGTTGTGGTTGTTAAATGAAGACCAAAATTCAAAGTATTTTCATGCAATCATTAATAGAAAAGGAGCCAAAAGAAGAATTGAGAGAATAAAGGACAATAGTGGAGTTTGGCATGAAGATCAAGAAGTTATCAAATAGTTTGCATTAAATTTTTTCAAAATATTTATAGTTTTGCGGAAGAGGAGTTTAATAGCATAAGAACATGTTCTTTTTAGAATTAACAAGAATTTCCAATTTATCAATTGAATGAACAATAAATTAATCATCTAATGGCTCTTTTTTCTATTTCTGATGTTAAGGATGCTATTTTTCAAATGTGTCTTGACAAAGCACTAGGTCTTGATGGATTCCCTGCAAGGTTTTATCAAAAGTTTAGGGAGCTAGTGGGACAAGATATTTCTTCTATGGCTCTATCATTTTTGGATGGAGGTCATCTTTTAAAGATTATTAATCAAATGTACATTTTTTAATCCCTAAAGGTCAATTTCAAGAAAATTTTGGTCATTTTAGACCAATTAGTTTATGTAATGTGTTGTACAAAATCATCACAAAATCTCTGGTCAATAGAGTTCAAACTATCCTAAAAGAAGTAATTTATCCATTTCAAAATACTTCATTAAAGGATGGACTATTATAGATAATATCATGATTACTTTAGAAGTGGTGAGTTATATGCAAAAGTCTAATGCTAAACGTAAGTTTTGGGGAGCTTTAAAGTTGATCTTCACAAGGCTTATGATAAATTAAGATGGGATTTCAGTTATCAAGTTTTGGTTCAAATGAATTTTCCACCAATTTGGATTGAAATTATAATGGAATGTATCACTACACTGTCTTACAAGATTCTAATAAATGGAGATTATTCTAAAGCTTTTGTTCCATGCAGGGGTTTAAGACAAGGAGATTCCTTATCTCCTTACATTTTCATTCTCTGTGTTAATTTATTGTCTGGTTTATTGCTAAAGTAGAGCAGAGCATACAATTGAAGGTATTAAGATATCTAGATATGCTCCTACAATCCCTTATCTATTTTATATAGATGAATTGATTATTTTTTTCATAGCTTATTCTAAATCTAATAGTTTTTTTTGGATACTTTACTTAAGGATTTTGGAATGGCTTTTGGTCTTTATATAAATAGAAATAAATCTGAGATTTTTTTCAACCCAAACTCTTTTAGACCTTTTAAAAATTTTTGGCTACTTTTTTTGGCAGTAAATGTGTTTCAAATGCGTTCTTTTGGCTACAGATTATAATGAAGGGGGTTTAGGTTTTAGAAGGCTAAAACCTTTTAATCATGCTTTAGTAGCTAAATAGATTTGGAGGATTTTAACTTGTAAGGAATCTCTGATAAATAAGTATTTTATTGCTAAATATGGAAGACAGATTACAGAAAGCATTTTGGGTACATTAAATGGTGGTTCTTGGAGATAGAGTAGTGTTGACGATCGAATATGGTCAACCCAAGTCTAGAACCCCAAATTGCAGATTGTATGTAAGCAAAGTGAGAGAGAGAGAGAGAGAAAGAGAGGAAGAACAAAGAGACACCAGGAAGTTTTTAATGTGGTTTGGCTCAAATCGACCCCTATGTCCATGGTTTTTATTACTCTTTGTTAAGTGTTTTTATATCTGATGATTGATTGTGTGATGTACAATGATTTCATCCCCTTTTATAATGGTTAAGGGGGTTACAATTTGAATATAAATCTATATCAGATAAGTATCATAATTTAATTAGGATTACATAATAGATAATGATGGGTCCCCATAAAAATAGGAAGCTAAACAGTTTTCCATGGATTTATGGTTGGGGACATATGCTTCGATCTATGAGCTGAACCTTGTTCCCAAAGACTTGAGGTTACTGCTTTGACCCACATTGATTAGTGACCAACCTGATGTCTTGATCCAACGGCTTCAATCCTGGATGAGTTAGACCCTTATCTGCTGAGTTTGTTCATTAGGCTTTTACCAGCCCATTTGCGCGATTCTGAATAATACCCATAACATTAGTCCCTAGCTCTTAGTGTGATATGTGGACTAAGAGCTGTAATTTGCTGGTAAAAGTAGGTAATTGTGACTTGTTTTGCCATCTTTTGGACTTTTGTCCCATCATTTCATCTATACTAACTTATGCTATCATTATCACATTTAATGCCCGCATTTTCCCATAGCCATTGTCATGGCAATGATAAAGCCTTGTTGTTTGCTGGACCATCTAATCAAGGGTAGTTAATCAGTCTCTAAATCTAACGATATGGCTGATCGAGCTATATAAGGAGAAGAAAATCCTGTTTCCCTCTTACATTTGAAACTAGCACTGCTTCTTGCTTGTCCTTGAAGCTCCCAGCCAGTCACCATCATCCTTCATCTTTTTTGCTTCACTAAGTTTACAACAACAATCTCTGGATTTAGGTTACCAGAGATCGATCGTGCTTATCATACTTTTTTCTAGATTCTCTTCTTCGGACTCATCTCATTGATTTACTAAGTTCTCTAAATGCAACCTTGGTTCTAAGCTTATACTTTTCATGAATGTTTTGCTTTGTGGGTTTTTGATGTTTGGTGGCTTGGTTTAGTAGTGTGTGCTCGTTAGTTGCTAGGAAATTTTTTCCTGCTGATTAGTTCTATAGTGTGTTTAGTTATGTGCTTTTCATTGTTTTGTAAAAACTGGCATGCCATCTATTTGATAAAATGCCTGTAGGTCTTGAGGTCATAGATTATAGAGTCTAACCTTTTATCTGTTTCCCTGGTTTTAGAGATTTGATAGATTCGTTGGTTAAGTCCCCCATGTTTTCAATGGTTTGGGTTTTAGATGTGGTGATATGAGGCGTATATGACCTACTGCATAAGATATTCCCTATTAGCTTTAGCTTTTAGGTATGGTCTACTTTCAATGGTCTAATTCTTCTTTCTTCTATGTAGATGACAGCTTATAGACATCAAGGTCACCAGGTGGGAAGTGTCGACAATTCTGACTCTCCAGCCTGGAATGGAGAGCTGATGCGTTTCATAGATGAGGCGACCTCTAGGAGTGACGAGGTCACTGAGAGGTTTGCTGCTTGTCCTAACCCTTCTGAGGGGGAGTAGGTCACTGGGAGTTAGAGGTCTCCAGACCCCACAGTGTTTAAACACCACTCTTCAACCACCAAACTTGACAAGCTCAGAAGTGTAGTTGAAACATTCTATTTCCCTAAGGGCTGCCACATTATGGCACCTTCTTCTGATGACCACAAAACTTATCCTCCTCTAGGATTAGTTTCTATTAGCTCCCACCATCTCACTGCTGGGCTTAGGTTCCTAGTCCATCCTTACCTTGTAGAGTTATTGAATAAACTGAAACTTTCCTCCTTTCAGCTCATACCAAATTTGTATTCTTAGCTCACCTCCCTTTCCTTCTTATACCTTAGGAATAATCTCCCTCCTCCTTCGATAAAGATTTTTTGCTATCTATTTAGCATCAAGAGCATGGGTCTGAATGATGGGATTTACTACTTGACAGCTTGGTAGACCGAGTTCAAGAGGATCTTGCCACAAGGTGATGCTAAGGGTAAGTCCAATATGGAGAACTATAAATCCCATTGGTTTTATGTCTCATGCCTATCTTTACATTATCTTCACAATTTTGATTTCATCCTTACTCTTGGTAAACAAGCTGAGGATGTGGAAGCTTGCATGAATTTATGTTTTATTCTTTAATTTTGACTTTCTATTTCATTTTGTAGATAGTGCTGGCAAGGAAAAACCAATATTAAAGGCGATGAGGTTGAAGTGCTCAGTCAATTTGTTGCTATGAATGATCTCAAGAACGATCTCAAATTTGACAAGGATCTCTTGCATTCACACAAGCTTGCTCCAGCTTTAAACATTGAGCTCACCAGAGACATCGGAGCTTACTAAAGTAGGGAGGTCAGTCTAGCAAACTTTAAAGAATACAAAAACATGTTGAGGCTTAACCTCTGACTGCCATAAACCACTCGCTCTGCTTGGTCTGCTGGCCATGCTAATGCCATGATTTCATTAGCTCTTACTGTTGCTACAACCCTTGCTGCTACAAGTCAATCTTCTTAGCCCATAGCAATAGCATCCTCACAAGTGCTGGCTCCGACCTTATGTCTTAAGGTGGTCGAGGCAGTCGAGGTCACATCCTTATTTGAACCCCTTGCCAAAAAACAATGAATGGACAAGGGGAAAAGGGTTGTTATCGCTATAAAAGAAGTGGCACCTGAGGTTGACACCGAGGAGTGACCTGTCGGTCTTGGCCCAAAGACGAGAGAGTATTTTGACTTCCTTTAAGAGAAAGTGGACTAAGATTTTAGAGTTGGAGGAGTGCTTGGGTGAGGGATTGATGGGCTATATAGCTTATTATGGTTTGCTGGTAAGTAAAGTTCTTTCACCTTGGCTCTTTTGCCTCTTTATAATCTAACTTGTTCATCTAATTTTTCAAAGCATGTTGGGGGCTATAAAGCTGAGGGATGAGCTCTTAGCTTGGGATGAGGAGAAGACAAAACTTGAAGGTGACCCGGCCATTGTGACCGCTGAGGCATTGGAGTTGAAGAAGAGAACTAGAGACATTAAGGTCACCAAGAAAGAAGCTGATGAAGCTTTATTGCACGAGGTGGCAAACCATGAGGTTGTTATGTCCAACCTTATTGCAAGCTTCAATAAGGTGGATGTCGAGTTATTGAGAGTAAAGGCCAAACTAGATGTAGCAATGTAGCGAGCTGAGTCTTTTAAAAAGAAATAGGAGGTGGCCAAGGATGAAGTTGCTTTGGCAAAAGAGGAGGTTGTATGAGCTAAGGCAGAGACCACTGTGCTGATTACAAAAGCTAAAGAAGAGGCGGTGTTTGAAGCCACCACTGGCTTCTTGTTCACCTTGTGGAAGGAGCATCCAGAGATAGACTTTTCCTTTTTCGATGAGAATGTTCTTGAGGCCATTAAGGGATTTGGGGAGGATGCAAAGGTAGGTTCTCTTGATAGGGGTTCATAGTCAGCAGGTGGAGCTCCAGCTTGGGACCTGATTCAAAGAGGGAGTAACTCACAGGTCATGGAAACTGTTGGTGATTAGATGATGGATGACTTGCTTGCCTCATATATGGACCCTCTTGCCTAGAGCACAGCTTCTAGGGGCCAATCTTCCTCTTAAGCCATAACTTGTAGAAATCTTAAATGTCATTTTGAATTTTCTAATGTAAATTCTCCTCATTGAGGGAAGTCTTGAATGAACTTTTTCATAATATTCCTGCTTTATTCTTGCTTTATTCAACTAAGTTTGCATAGTTATATGTTTAGTAAGCTGTGAACAATGCCTCAATTGGCAAATCATGACCTTGTAAATATGTCAAGATGAATGCCTATTGGGTTGCATGAATGCACCTCAACTAGCACGAGTCGAATGCCCAGTAGGTTGCATCTAGCACGAGTAAGTCGTATGAATGCGGTGCTGAGTAGTAGGTCACATGAAAGTGGTGTCAGGTAGTAAGTCATATGAATACGGTGCCAGGTAGTAAGTTGCATGAATACGGTGTCGGATAGTAGGTCGCATGAATGTAATGTCGGGTAGTAGGTCGCATGAATGCGATGCCAAGTGCTAGGTCACATGAATGTGCCTTAGCCATGACTTTATCAATACTTTGCTAAAAATTTATTTAGAAATTAGTAAATAGTCATAAAAATTTAAAAATAATATTATAAAATTAGATAAGCAAACTCATATTCCTTAATAATATGGGCAGAGATGTTCAACATTCCAAGCTCGAGGAACTTTAGCTCCATTCATGTTTGTTAAGTGAAAAGCTCTGTTTCCCAAATCTTCCTTGATTATGTATGGGCCCTTCTAGTTTGAACCTAGTGTCCTGTCACTGGCTTTGTGAGCTTTGAAGAGGATGAGGCACAACATGAGAACACCGATTTTGTTGTGTTGAACTTGGATCTTCCTATTATAGTATCTCGTGACCTATTACTAATAGGTTACAATTCTAAAGTGAGCTATTTCTCTTATCTCTTCTGCGAGGTCAAGGTTTGCAGTGAGTAGCTGACTGTTATCCTCCAGATTGAAGGTAGCTTTTCATTGTGAAGTTACTTCAAGTATAGCTGGGATCATGGCCTCGGATCCATACACCATTGAGATAGGAGTTTCTCTTGTGGTGCTTTGAGCTATGGTTTTGTAAGCCTAAAACACCTTTTGTGGCTTGTCTACCTATGCTCCCTTCCTAGCCCTTAACCTCATCTTCAGGATCTACTTGATGATCTTGTTGACAGCTTCGACTTGTCCATTGGCCTTAGGATGGTTTATGGCTGAGAAACTCTTTACAATCTTGAGATTGTTATAGAATCTGATAAATTACTCACTATTAAATTGGGTCCCATTGTTAGTCATGATCTACTGAGGGACTCCAAACTTGCAAATGATATTAGCCCATATGAACTTTTCAATTTTGGAGGAAGAGATTTCTGCTAGTTTCTTCACCTCTTCCCACTTGGTGAAATAATTGACAGCTACCACTCCATGTTTGCACTTCTTGCAGCTTATCAGGAGTGGTCTAATCAGGTTCATGCCCCAGATCATGAAGGGCCACAAACTGACCATCTGGTGCAAGTAGGTTGGTGAAGCTCTTGGGGCCTTGGCGAACTTCTGACACTTGTCACACTTCCTGATGAGGTTGATGGTGTCTTATTTCATTGTAGGCCAATAAAATCCCCGCCAGAGTACTTTTTGAGCTAAAGATAGCCCCCTTGCGTGATCCCTACAATGGCCAGTGTGAATATCCTTTAAGATGGTGTCACAATCATGTCCATCTATGCACCTTAGGAGTGGGGTTGAAAATCTCCTTTTATACAACATATTATTTTAGATGCAATATTTGGCTACTCAAGCTCACAATCGACGTGTTTGTAGCTTATCTTCTAGTAATTTGCCATCCTGTAAGTAATCTAAGATTAGACCCATCCATGAGTTCTATGCCATGATAATTGCCATTATGGTGTCTTTTTGCTCCGTGCTCAGTGATAGGAGGAACTTTACTAGGATGGCCCCTAAGAAATCTACATCTCTAGTCATGGCCAAGTAGGCTAATGCATCCGTATGCATGTTTTGAGCTTGGAGGATCTCATTGATCTCATATCACTGGAAAGAACCAAGCAGTTCCTGCACTTTTTGAAGGAAGATGGCCATTTTGACCCCCTTGTTTGGTAGTCACCCATACGTGATAGACTATGAACTAGGAATCACTACATATCTTCAGGTTTTCAGCTCACATCTATTTTGCTAGAAAGAGGCCTGCTAATAATGCTTCATATTTAGCTTCATTATTTGTGGCCTGAAAACTAAATCTTAACACACAAAGGATTTTATGCCTCTCTAGGCTAATCAGAAGCACTCCTGCCCTAGCCTTCTGCTCGTTTGATGACCCATCGATATACAATTCGTAACATGGAGCCTCTGAGGCTTCTATTTCTTATTTTATGTCTACTAAGGCTTTCCCTTTAATTGCTAGCTTGGGCTTGTATTCAATGTTGAATAGGGCCAGCTCGACTGCCTACTTGAGCAAATGACCTGAGGTATCGGCCTTTTGCAAGATATGCTTAGGTGGGAACTGTGTGAGCACTTCTATGGTATGTGCCTAGAAGTAAGGTCACAACTTCCTTGATGCTACCACGAGGCAGTAGGTGAGCTTTTCCATCAGTGAGTACCTCATTTCAGCATCTAGCAATCTCTTGCTTACATAATAGACTGGGAACTAAGCTCTACCTTTTTCTCGTACCAGTGCTGCACTGAGAGCATGCTAGGATACCTCTAGGTAAACGATGAGCTTCTAACCTTCCCTTGGTTTGGATAAAAGAGGAGCTCGGCCCGTATATTGCTTTAACTGTTAAAAAGTGACCTCACATTGTTCAATCCACTCAAACTGTTTCACTTTCTTTAGCACATTGAAGAATGGGATGCATTTATTCGTCACTTTGGAGATAAATATACTAAGTGCTATGACCTGGCCATTAAGGCTTTGTACATCCTTGATTTTGGTAGGGGATCTTATATCGATAAACGGCTTGATCTTTTTTGGATTTGCCTTAATTCCCCTGTTATTAACCATGAATCCAAGGAACTTTCCTGAAGCCACCCTAAATGTACATTTATACGGATTCAACTTCATTCGATACCTTATTAAAATCTGGAACATTTTCCCCAGATCACGAACATGGTTAGTGGCTTGTTCAGACTTTACCAGTGTATCATCCATATAAACCTCCATTGTCTTCTCGATCTTTTCCTTGAACATCATATTGACGAACAACTGATAGGTTGCCCCTGCATTCTTTAGCCCATAGGGCATTACCTTGTAACAATATAGCCTATGGTCAGTGATAAATGAGGTGTGTTCCTCATCTTGAGGGTTCATGGGGATCTGATTGTACCGTGACTAGGTGTCCATCAAGCCAAAGAGCAAGTGACCAGCAGTTGCATCCACGAGCTGATCAATCCTTGGTAAAGGAAAGCTATCCTTTGGACATACCTTGTTGAGGTCCATAAAATCAATGCAAGTTCTCCATTTCCCATTCTTCTTTTTTACGAGTACAAGATTGGCTACATAAGTTAGGTAGTAAGCTTTTTGAATGAACTTTTGGCCAAAAGCTTATCTACTTCTTCCTTGAGAGTGATGTATCGCTTAACAATCATTGGCTTCCTCTTCTGGCAAATTAGCTTGTGATGAGGGTCGACATTGAGCTTATGTGATATAACTTCAGGACTAACTCCTATCATATCCTTATGGTTCCAAGTGAAAACATCCAGATTTGCCTTAAGGAATTCAGCTAGCTAGGTTTTTGCATCTGGGGACAAGTTTTTTCCTAGCTTGAGGCATCTCTCAGCATTTGCCTCTGTGACCTATACATCTTCGAGCTTTTCCATTGGACTAGTTGCTTTGTCTGCATCCATCTTGTGGGTTGAGGTTATGGCTGACCCCAATTATGCTCATAGCGCATGGTTCTTTACCAAAAACCACATAAACCTTCTTCTTTCTTACCCCCAGCTTGACTACGTCCTCATAGCACTGTCCGGTTATGTGTTGTTCACCTCGCACACATTTGATTCCATTGGGGGTTGAGAATTTGATGGTAAATGTCTGAGCTAATGTGACCATGTCCAGGTTGTTCATTACAAGTTGCCCCAGTACCACATCATATGCTGAGAGATAGACAATAATAAAAAAATTTGCCAATATGTTGGCTTGATGACCTGAACCCCCGAGAGTGATAGGAAGCCTGATCTATCCTACTGGTACTATTGCATCTCCTGTAAAGCCATAAAGGGGTTTCAGGGAAGGTTTTAGTTGACCTGTGCTCAAATCCATCTATTCAAAACATCCCTTGTAAATGATGTTCATCGAGCTACCTGTATCGATTATAATTCTTCTTACCTCAGTGTTACCAATTGTAGCTCAAATAACCAACGTGTCATTATGGGGAGAATGTACCCCTTGTGTATCTTCATTTGTGAAGGTGATGTTATCTGAGGTCGTCCTTACTTTCTTGGTGGGACCCTCAAATTCACTGTGTCTAATAAACAAGACGTGATTTGCTTCTTGCACGTAGCACCCATGCGACATGTTTGAGGTACTTGCAATGAGAGGCCTATCATGAATGGTAAATATAGTTCTTACCAAGGTTGTATTCTCTTGCTTAGGAGTTCATTGGCGTTGTTGCTATACCAGCTGCTAATGCTGTTGAGGTTGTTGTTCTGCAGGTTGTACCACATAATCTCTTAAATGACCTTTCTTGATCATGTCCTCAATTACATCCTTGAGTGCCTTGCATTCTGAAGTATTGTGCCTGACTTCATCATGATAAGCACAATAGTCATCCTTGTTTTTGAACCTATTAGGAGTCCTCATGGCGTTGGGCTTCCTGAAAGATCCTTTTTTGAGTATTTGATAAAACGTTGTAGCTGTTATGGTGACCTTTATGCTAAGATCGCTTGTTCTTAGCCTTCTTGCAACATGATTTTTGGGGTTATTATCTTGACTCTCCTTGCTGTTCCTAGCATTACTCCTCTTTTTACTCTTGTTGGAGCTATTAGCCTTGTCCTTGGACTTTTCAGGGCTAAAGGTTTCCTCCTACCTAATCTCTTTGGTAGCTCGTTCATAGAATTCACCCAGGTCCCTTGCCAAAGACTTATATGTGCTCTTATATAGCTTCCCATCTTTGTGAAGTCCCACTGGGATCGCTATTAAGATGCTCTCATTTGAAGGATTTTCTATATTATTGACCTCATGTTTGAACCAGATAATGTAGTCTTTCAGTGATTCATTCTTTCACTAAAAGACTATTGCGATGTGGCAAGGTGATGTGAGCTGCTTTCTCAGTGCCTTGTACTGGTTGTTGAATCTCCTCTGGCTTTCATCCTAAGCTCCAATGCTGCAAGCTTTGAGATTCTTGAATCATGTTCGAGGTATGTCTCCTAGAGTGGCTAGGAAGACACAACATTTGATTAAAGGATTGGTCGTTTGAAGATTCATCTGTACATTGAATGCATCCAGGTGGTCATATGGGTCACTATCCTTATTGTATTGTAGGATTGTGGGAACTTTGAACCTGTGAAGGAGAGGCTCTTTCTCGATCTCCCTGGTAAATGTCGTCTTCCCCTTATAATGATTTCTGCGATCTTGAGCCTAGGGGCATTGTTCTAACTACTCTACCCTTTGAAGTAGCTCCTCTACCATATGGTCCTGAGCCTCAGACTAACGGCTAGAAGATGGTCGGGTCCTCTTTTTGTCATGTGAGTGGTGATTTGAGGTTCTGCATTTTCTCTGCTCATGGCCTGGTGAGTTTTGATTTAAGAGATGTCTTTGATTGGTCCTGTTTGAGCCTTTAGCTCGACGCGAACCCTTACATTGCTGATGATTTTCTTCATCATCCTCATAGACTCGATGGACCTCTGACCTTAGCCATGAGTTGGTAGAGCAAATTGAATGAGTGTGTTGAAGTATTCTCTAGTTGGCCTCTCTTCCTGAGCTCCTTCCTATGGCCCCTAACCTACTCTTGTGAGCCCTGAGCTTGTGCCTGAGTCAATGCCTTAACCGCCTTGGCTAACTTTCCTACCATTTTCTCAAGTGCCTCATAACGTTGATGTCATGATTGTATTCCATCAATAATAGCAAGTTGGTGTGGGGCCGCTAGCGGCATGCTGGCAGCAACACTTATGGTGGGGACAGCAGAAGTGCCTATCGCAAGGAGAATTGGGTCCCTCTATTGTTCCATATGACCATTAGGTTGATCAACTGCAGTATCTGAACTCCTGGTGGTTCTTCTTCTAGCCATTGAAAAATCAAGGGGAATGTAGTTTGGGGCCCTCCTTCTAGTGGCAAAATGTTGATGGTCGAATTCTGTTAACTGAAGTCCAGAACCCCAAACTGCAGATTGTGTGTAAGTAGAGTGAAAGGGAGAGAGAGAGAGAGAGAGAGAAGAAGAGCGGGAGACACCACGAGGGTTTTAACGTAGTTCAGCTAAAGTCAATCGACTCCTACGTCCATGATTTTTATTACTCTTTGCTAAATGTTTTTGTATAGGATGATTGATTATATGATGTGCAATGATTTCATCCCTTTTTATAATGGTTAGGGGGTTATAGTTTGAATATAAATCTATATCAGATAAGTATTATGACTTGATTATGATTACATAATGGATAATGACGGATCCCCGTAAAAATAGGAAGCCGAATAGATTTCCCTTGATTGATGGTTGGGGACACGTGCTTAGATTTATGAGTTGAGCCTTGTTCTCAATGACTTGAGATTGCTGCTTTAACTTGGTTGACTAGTGATTTTAGCTCGTATTTGATGACTTGATGTCTTGATTCAGCGGCCTCAATCCTGGATGAGCTAGACCTTTATCTGTTGAGTCTATTCAATCGAATTTTATCAGCCCATTCGTGTAGTTCCGAATAATACCCACAACAAGTATTGTTAAGAAATCTAGTCATTTGATTTCCAAATATACCAAATGGTGTGTTGGCGATAGGTCAGATATTAGGCTAAATAGTAATTTCTAGTGGAGGCCTAATAATCAATATAGCAGTGACATTTCTCATGTTAATCAGTTAATCAATACTAATTCTGCTGCATGGAAAGTGGGGTCATTGAAATTTTTATATGATTATCAGACAGCCATGTAGATTGCTTGTAATACCCAACGACTTTTGTGATGCTTAAACAGATTATTAGTATACGACTGCACTTACGTATTAATAATTTCACAATTTCTATAAAGTCGTAAATTATTTTATCAATTATTTTAAAAAGATACATAATTTACCTTAATGATTAATATTTTAAATATTACGTTCTATTAATTATTT